>CAJQUW010004269.1:0-118426 GCA_907163375.1 Prostheceraeus crozeri | reverse complement strand
TAAAATTAAAACACAATTTTTTTCTTAAATTTTCTCTAAAAAAATAAAAAAAATGGAAAATACCAAGTTTTATTGTGTCTTATGTAAAAAAAAGTTGCAAACAAAAAGAAGTTATCAATCTCATTTAAATAGTAAATTGCATTTACAAAATGTAGAACGAGTTGATGAAGGAAATATATTAAAATTAAATAGTTATAAAAACTATCTAGAAACATTGCCTACTGATATAAAAGTTAAAAAAATGTTTGATGATTATTCACATTCGGAATATAAAAAAGTTTTTAATAGTGAAGATGAGACCATACAAACCGAAGGTTCTAGGGCTTCGCCCGTACCAGATGGAAGATATTTATTTAGCGATACTGATGAATTTGATGAAGCTGAACGAAACGATGAAGCCATAACAGATATAAAATATTTATTTAATCAGTCTTTTGAATATAATGAAACCGATAAAACTTTTTCTGATATTCTAACCAACTTTTATAATATATTTAAGAAATCTTTCAAATGTTATATGAATGTAGAAGTACTTTATACAAAAAATGGACCTGATGGAATTCCTGAAGAAATAATACAAGGACATTTTACAAATTCACAAGAAATTCATAATGTAAATGATATACAACCCATATTTGAATCGATGATACTTAAATTAGAAAATTGTATAATTGAAGCCCAGTTACGTGAATCTGGTTGGAGATTTGTTAAAATACTATCTAAGAAAATAGTAATTGATAATATAAAAATAATACTGGTGGTAGTTATGTTCCTTTACCTTTCAGTTCACCACAAATAATCAACATAAAAAATGAAGATGATTATTGTTTTCTGTGGAGTATTATAGCACATTTACATCCTGCAGAATATCATAAAGAAAGACTAAGTCATTATAATAAAGAAGAATACATAAATGAATTTGATCTTTCTGATGGCTTAGATGAATTTCCATATGATTATAATAGGTTAAAAAAGTTTCATAAAAAGAATAAAAAATTTAATAGAAGTAAATGTTTATGAATTAAATGTGAATTAAGTTTCTATTGGTAAAATTACTCCACTTTACTCAGATACAAAAAAATTTATTTGAATAATAAAAATTTATGCCAATCAGAAATAGTATATAATGATAGAGGAAATTACATGCATCATAATATTTTTTACCAAGGAAATATAATATGTACTGAAAAATTTGAACTTGTTAAAACACTATCACCAATAATGATTAATCATAATAATTATAAAGGACGTACTGATGATTATAATTACAAATGTTCATCTTTATCTTCAGAATATCAACAAAAATTAGAAAATTTAAATGAAAGTTTACAAAAATGTAAAATAGATTATCAACAACAAACAAAAATGTTACTACAAGAATATCACCATAAATATCAAAATAAGATAGAAACAATTCAAAAAATAAATGAAGAAAATAATAAAAAATTAAATAATAAAGAATTAAATAATGAAGAAAATAAAGAATCGGCTAAAGCCAGAGGAGCTTCGCTCCGATTAAATGAATGTTTAAAAAAATGTCTACAACAATATAAAGAACAATATGATAAAGAATATATTTATCAGCTACAAATATTAAATCAAAATTATCATCAAAATACATTTAATATTACAAAAGAAATTAATGAAACACATGAAATATATCAAGATAAATTTGAAAAACTAGAACAGTCAAAACAACCAGCACAAGCGAATATATTATATTATCAGGGACATTTTATATTGTGTAAAGATGTTTCTATATTTACAAAAACTTCAGATAATAAAAATTTTCCTTGTCTTCAATGTATGACAAGTTTTAGAACTTTAGAAGAAATGAATAGACATTTGGAGAATTGTCAACAAAATGAAGCAGTTCAAAATACTTTTCCTAAAGATGATTATTTAGAATATAATAAATGGTATTTAAAAATAAAGTAACCTTTACTATTTATTGTGATTTTGAAGCATATAATGTTAATATGACACAAAATCAAACGGAAAGTTCCAGGGCTTCACCCGATTCTAAAAATGATAATTCTGAAAATGGTACGGGCCAATTAGAACCTTCGGTTTTTAATTATGAAAAAAGTGCATCTGAACAAAGTAAAGAAAAATATTTATTTGAACAAAAACCATTATGTTGGGGAATGTACATTCATTCAAATTATCCTGAATTATTGAAATCAGAATATTTTCAATACTATGGTGAAGATAGTTCAGCAATGTTTACAAAGAAAGTAGAAGAATTACAAAATTATTTTTCACAATTGCTTGAAACAAATATACCGATGATGCCATTAACAGAAAAAGAAAAATTGAATTTTATTAATGAAACAAAATGTTATTACTGTGGAAGAGAATTTACAAAAAATTATAAAAATGGCAAAGGTAGATATCTTGATAAGGTAAAAGATCATGATCATCTAAATGGATTATATAGAGGTGCAGCACATAATTCTTGTAATCTTAATGCTAATAAATTTAAATATAACTTTGTTCCTTTATATTTCTATAATGGTTCTAAATATGATTTCCATCTAGTAATGAAAGATTTATTTTCATCTGAAAAATTACAACAACAACAAATAAATGTACTATGTAAAACAGAAGAAGAATATTTTTCAATGCAATTAGGTTGTATTAGAATTTTAGATGCATTTAGATTTTTTACTCCTTATTCATTAGATGTTATGGGAAAAACTTTGAAATCTGAACAATGTAAAATATTAAATAAATATAATTTAAAACCTTTAAAAGGAATATTTCCGTATGAGTATATAGGTTGCGGCTCACAGTCGAAGACTGGTATAACTGGAGATAAAACCTGTGGTTCACAGTCGAAGACTGATTTTAATTCTGTGAATAAAATTATGGAAGAAGAACAACTTCCTCCAATAAATAAATTTAAATCAACATTAAAACAATCAAAATTATCTGACGAAGACTATGCAGAAGCTGAAAAGAATTGGAGAGAGTTAAATTGTAAAACAATGTATGATTATACAATGAAATATCTTCAGATAGATGTATTAATACTAGCTGATCTTTTCGAAAACTTTCGTGACATGTGTTTAGAATATTACGGAATAGATCCATGTTATTGTTATTTCTACACCAGGTTTAACATGGTTAGCAGGATTAAAACATACAAATGTTAAACTTAAACATTATAAAGAAAATACATATGATAAATTATTATTTTTTGAATCTGGAATTAGAGGTGGAGTTTCATCAGTTTTAGGTAATCGTTATATACAGTGTTACAATAAAAAAGTAAATCCTGATGATTATGGAATAATGAAACCTTTATCTCCAGAAGAAAGCGATCAGTTTATAAATTGTTTAATCAAAATATAGAAGGACTTATACCAAATGAAGATAGTCAAGCAGCAGTTGATGAAATCATGAGAGAAAACTATTTGTTATATTATGATTTTAATAGCTTATATTCTTCTTGCATGATACAAGAATTACCAACAGGTGAAATGTCATGGTGTAACATTCTTGATTATCAAAAAACCTATGATGGAGATTATAATCATGGTTATATATATGAAGTTGATTTAGTATATCCTGATGAAATAAAAGATAAAACAAAATATTTTCCTTTCTGTCCCGAAAACAAAATTCCCAATATAGAAGATTTTTCAGATTATCAAAAATCTTTAATTCCTAAGAAATACAGACCAACAAAAAAACTTATGTTAACACAAAGTAATAAAGGAAAGTATGTTGTTGAAGGAAGAATGCTAGATTGGTATTTAGAACATGGAATGATTCTCACCAAAATACATCGAAAAACTATTTTATCAAAAATCTAGGTGGTTAAAAAATTATATAGAGTTCAATATTGAAAAACGTAAAATAGCTAAAAGAAATAAAGATGATTTTGGAAACGTGTTCTTCAAATTAATGAATAATGCATTTTACGGTAAGACTTTAGAAAATGTGCGTAATAGACAAAATATTTGAAATAGTTTATGATAAAGATAGGTTTCAAAATTTAACAAGGAAACCTACATATAAAAGAACTACTAGATTTAGTGATGAACTATGTGCTGTACACTTACGTCGAATTAGCGTAAAACATGATAAGTTTAATTTTATTGGATTCACTATATTAGAATTAGCTAAACTATTTATGTATAGATTTATATATGATTATTTAGCACCTGCTTATGGCAAAAACTATAAATTACACTTTACAGATACCGATTCTGTTTTCTTAGAATTAACAATACCGTATAATTCTTCACTTGATGAAGAAATTAATAAAATAAAAGATATCATTCATCCTTCTGATTTATGTAAAGTAATAGATGAATTAGAAGGAAATGAAGATTTCATAACAGAAGCTATATTTTTAAAATCTAAATGTTACTGTTATGATACAACTAATAATATTAAAACACATAAAACATTAAAAGGAATTTCAAAGGCATCAGTGGCTAATCAAATAACATTTCAAGATTATAAAAATGCATTATTTAATAATGAAATAAAAACAGCATGTAATTATAGACTTAATTCAAAAAAACATAACATGTATTTAAAAGAAGAACATAAATTAGCATTAGATCCATTTGATGATAAAAGAAAATTTTACCTGATGGAATAACTACTGAACCTTTTTAATTTTCTAATTTCTAAGATAGACAAATTTCATATATACATAAAATAAAAAATATTATAACACTGTATTTGTACATTTTTATCACTCCGCGAAAATATTTTCTATCGACTTTCAGTCGGTGCGAAGTCCCTCGAGCGAAGCCTAGTCAGAGAACAATTGTTCGATAACTCTTTCATGAATTTTTTTATCAATATTAATTGTAATGAAGCCATAATCTTTTGACCAAGCATTGTTACACGATTGTTTAAATTCATCTTTATTTCTTACACATAAATCTCTTAACAAATCACTTAAGTTTCTTGCATTTATTTCAAATAGTATAAATATATTTGCATTCTTTCTAATAACACTTCCGTCTAATGAATACATACTTTGTGTTAAATAAAATACACTGCAGTTATTATGTCTACCTCTTGTGAAATAATTTCTCTGAACTGACTGATTTCTATCATTAACACAATCATCAAAAATTACACAATGTTTCATTGTTTTATCTAGTTTACTAGGATCTTGCATATTACCACTATCATCTATTAATTGTATCTTTATATGGTTATTTTTATTAGATTCTACTAACTGATTATTTTTTGCTGCTTCTTCACACCACGAACTTATTTCTTCTTCATCTTCAGATTTTTCATATTCTTTGAATAATGAAGCAATTGCTGTTTTTTAAGATTATTTTCAAATCCATATTTTAAAAATTGATAGACGGGTTGTTCTGCCGTTTTTGTATAAATTATAAGATTGTTATAATCCAAAAAATTTGGAGTCGTCAAAATTTTAAACAATAGATACGTTTTTCCACATCCTGATCTTCCACAAATAACTGACAAAACCTTATTAGATAAATTTGGATGATGATTAAATTTAAGTTTTTTTTATTTAATGGTAGTACTTCACTCATTTTTTAATAAAAAAAATTTATTTTTATTTTATTTTTATTTCTAAAGAAGAAGACGAAAATTAAACTTCTCTAGCTTCGCGTGGGAGTTTATACCTCCCGAACCAAAAGATCTATCATAATCTCTTCACCTCCAAAATTTATTTCTTGTCCTTTTTCATCAGTGATTCTAATGCCAATGTTGTTAATAGTTTTTTCTTGTAATAGGAAAATATATAATGTTTGTGGAATTACATTTAATCTATAACCAATGGGTACAGTAAAAGCTGGAAAACTGAATATTAAATTTGATAATTTACCATTTATATATCCTCCTTCAATAATGTCACAATGTACAACAATTGAATTTATTTCAGTTATTTTTGGAATCTTCTCACCTAAATGATAACCTTGACTATAGGTTTGTTTATTAAATCCTAATAGCTTTGACAATGATCTATCATGATTAAAATCAACTTGATGATTTTCGTCTAAAGTAAGAGAAAATTTATTAACTGCCGGTTCAACTGCAAAATGTAATTGTTTCTTATCTTTATACCTAATATGATATACCTAAGTGTCTCTTAATTTCATTTGATATTGTTTCAACTTCGTAAGAACCAGGAAGAAAAGTTAGTATTTTCCATGTTTTGCCTTTATCAGTAGAATATCTAAATTGATCATTCACATATTTGATAACGTTTTGAATAGTGTTAAATGTAGAGAAACTAGTCAATGCAATTTGATAATTTTTATTTTGTTCCAAATGTAGAATGGGTTCTAAATTACAAGTGTGTGATGAAGTAGTTGTTATAATTTTTAACGTCGTACTAAATTTTGATGAACCCAAAATCTCTATCAAATTTTCTAAATGATTATTAATTTTGTCTAAATCTGCTGAACACATTTTTAAACTTAAAAAATTAAATAAATATTTTTTTATGAAAAAAGTAAAACAACAACATATTTCAGCTACGGGCGAAGCCCTTGAAGACATCAGAGATGTCCGGTTATACTTTTATAATCCTCTTCATTTAGAATCTTCTTTTCTAACAGTCTTTTCAATATAGCATGAATTTCATTGAAACTAGAATTATGTCCTTCTTTTATTGCAGATATTAAAATATTTCATCTATTTAGTAATTCTTGTGGATCATCTGGTAAAAATACAGTTGTTTCAGTTTTCTGTTTTTCAGATAAACCTTTCCCTACTTTAACTCCCGTTGATAATAAATTTTCTAATTGTTTATAACGTCTAAGAGATTTTACTGCACCAACTCTGTCTAACATAGCTTTATATTTTATGAGATCTTCTACAGCATAATTATTTAAATCTGCTCCTCTTAAAAGATTAACAAAATTTCTATCTAAATTAAAAGGAGATTTATCTGGTGAAAAAATTAAACCTCGAAAAGGTTGTGGAAATATTTCTTTTTGTCCGAGATAAAATCTAGGTATTGTTTTTCCATCTATAAATGAAATAGAATGTTCAAATTGCATAGATTTTGGTAATTTCTTATTAATGTTTGATTCTAGTAATCCATAGTCATCTAATATAGTTTTGTGCTCTGGATCTGTTATATCAATTTGTTTATCATTATTTGTAAGTTCTTTTTCAAGAGTTTTAAATGGTTTCATAGTTTTTTCAAAATCAGTTTTTACTTGTTCGGTTTGCTGCATTTTTTCAAACATATCAGATTGAATACCAGCTTTTATCATTCTATGTTGAAGATGATTTTCTTTCATAATATTTCTTTGTTTTATTAACTCTTCTAATTGTTTTATTCTTTTAAAATTATCAGCTCTAATTTTATCCATTTTTAAAATATAATATTTGAATTTTGTGGTAACATTGGAATACAACAAAAACATTTTACTGAACAAATTATTTTTTTTATTGCTTTGTTGTTTGACATCTTTTCGTTTAAAGTTTTCTCGTTTTAAGTTTTGTTTAATAAAGTTTTGTTCAATAAAGTTTTGCTTAAATTTTCGCTTAAAGTTTTTAGCTCTTCTAAAAAAAATTTGTCATTTTCTTCATTAGAAATTTTAGCATCACTAGAAATTTTGCCATCCTTTTTATTTTTATCATCAACTTTTTCTGTCTGTGATTGAAATGATATTTGATTTACTTCATTAGCTATTTGATCAAATTTTTCAATCTCATCTAACGTAATAACATTATCATCACATACTCTCTGAAAGTAGTAATGTAGTTTATCATAGACTTCTTTAATATGTAAATGCTTAGTTTTTAATGATTTTCGTTTCTTAGTTATTAAAGATTTATCTAACATTGTAACAAGTGAAGTTGCAAAAACACCCGTACCTGTTAAAGCTGTAGCAACTACTGGAATTACTAAAACACCTGAAGATATAACAATTGTCAAAGCACCTAAACTTATTGTTAAGAATATGCCAATTCCTTGTGTTACATTCTTAACTTTAGTCCATCTCTTTCTTAACTTTTTATAATGCTCTAATCTTAATAATAATTGAGATTCCTTATCTTTCATATACCTAACTCTATCTTTGTGTTTTTCTTTGTTCATTTTTTCAATGTTAATCTTTTCAATGTCCATTAAAGTAGAACTACGTTCATATGATAACGAAGGATATATTCTTGCGGTTTCTTCCACTTTTGTTTCATCCACTTTTGTTTCTTCCATTTTTAAAGAAATATTTTTAACGGGCGAAGCCCTGAACCTTCGGTTCGCAAGTCACATGATATATTTTAAAAACCTGAAAAATGGATAAAATTCATGAATTTGAAATTCTCAACTTTTATGATTTTCGGTGTCCGGTTTTACATGACCTGGAACGGTCATGATTTAAGCAATGAAAAATGTCATAATCACAAATTTGAGATTCTCAACTTTTATGATTTTTTCGGTGTCGTAGAACGGTCATGATTTAAGCGAGGGTGAAAATCGAACCGAAGGTTCTAGGGCTTCGCCCGATTGTAATTCTCAAATTTTGAAATTCTCAACTTTTATAATTTTTTAGTGTCCTAGAACGGTCATGATTTTCAAGGTAAAAGTTGTAATTCTCAAATTTGAGATTTTGAAAAATTTGAAAATTGGGTATTTTTAAAAACGCCCAAATTTGTGAATTTAGGTCTTCATAACCTGAAAAAGGGTTCAAATTCATGAATTTATGTCGTTTTTAAAAAGTACCATTTTTTCAAAAATGGTACTTTTTGAATGGACTAAATTCATGTATTTAGGTCTTAAAAACCTGAAAAAGGGTTCAAATTCATGAATTTATGTCGTTTTTAAAGATACTATTTTTTTGAATTTTATGGTGGCCTGGAACGGTCTTTTGCCCATTACTGATGTCTGTACAAGGCACCGAATATGGATTAACCTTCGCCACATTGGGAGAGGGGTGTGTTTCGAGCCCTGCTGATCTCCCAAAATCGAATAGGCATTGAAAGGGGGATTCAGAAAAACAACATCAGTTTTATTTCTAAGGTCATCCCTTGGCTGAGGTGAAGGTTAAAGGTCAAAACCCGCCAATTTTTAACACATTTACATTAGATCACTGTTTGAAATGAAAAATGACAACAAAAACTAATAAAACATACACTAATTGAAAGATCTGGTTAAGATGGTTAATAAAACGATGATTATTAACCGCTCTGAGATTACATCATTGTATTAGATGAGGTCAAGGGTGAAATAATTCAAACATTTAGTTCATCTCAAATAACACTAAAATCACACATTTTAGTATTTGGTTTCTGCAGGTGAAGAAACAACCCAATTCGGTGATTTTATCGAGACACTGAGGCTAAAAGCAATATGATTCAAAGATTCATATTTGCATTTGTGAATATCTCTATATTAATGGGAAGAATCCTCCTTATAATCTCATCTTGTTTCATCAAGCACTGATACCTCAATATACACCAGAAGTGAATACACACCGAAATCAGCCAAAATATTCCAAGCATTCAAATTTAGAAATAGCTCTCACGCCAAAAGTATTGTGCCAAATTTATTATCCTTCTCTCAAAAGTTGAATAATAAGTAGAAAGTAAGCTATTGGAAATATCGTGGCCATAGACTGCTTGGTTTAAAAGAAATTTAAAAAAATCGCCCAGTGAGGCGAGGGTTAAGTCTGACTCGTCCTGTGCTCGACAATCTTATTTATGCTTGGCACGTATAGTTGTATAATTGGAGGAGCAGTCGGTCCAGTTGGAGCGCGAGGCACAGCTGTTGAAGAAGCATAGCGAGAGATTCGAGCTGCACCTCAAAGACTTTCAATGGTAATCTCGGAACAACAAGTACAACAATCACCTGCAGTTGGTAGCACAGCAATAAGCTGCGTGCTGCAGTTCATGCACGTGGGATCCACTTTAACGACAAAAGGCAGCAGTGAGCAAGACATTAGAGTACGTTTGGCAATAGCTAGAAACGCCACCTACCAGCTTGTGGATGTTTGGACGAACAAAGCGCCTGAAGAAACAACTTGTGAAGAGCTTGATATGGAGTATCGCGTCGCACGGAGCCGAGAGTTGGACATTGAGAAAAGTGGACGAAAGGAGAATCAATGCATTCGAGATGTGGGCCTGGCGGAGACTCCAAGGGATCAGCTGGTGTCAGCGGAAAACAAACGAATAGGTGCGAGACAAAGTGGAAGTACCAGAAAACAATGGACTGCTGGAGACTATCAAGCGGAGGAAATGGGCATAGTACGCTCATTGTAAGCGGAGATCCGACAGCCTGGTGTTGGCGACGATCGAAGGAGAAGTGGAAGGACGAGTGAAGAGAGGAGTACGGAGAAAGGCGTGGATTGACGATCTTCGAGGGACGCCCACGGCTCGTTGAACCTGAACCTGTACTTGGCACTGATTGAAAACTTTAAACAAGGTTTTCAAGAAGCCACATGTCGTGCTTTCTCAATGCAGCATCTTGGTAGTTCATGAATATTAACTGCGAGTGTGGTTATTAAAAGAGTTGGAATCGGATCGCTTTTTTCGGCCCGAACAGTAGATTTCGTAACTCAGAGAAAGGCATGAAATTCATTACACAAGATTTGGTCGAGAAAGCATTTTATGACTTATTTTTGATATGACCGGTATCTATTCCATCACTTGCTTATTAAGAATCATGTTCATAAGCCATCAAATAAATTGATCCAGAGAATTTAAATGGTCAATCGAGGAAAATATTTTAAATTTTAAACATAATGAAGATTGGCCCTGGTATTTACAGAATTTTCCAGGCCCAAGCCGGGCCTTTACTTCAATGGCGAAACAGTTAATCTTGCCCTTTGAAGCGCATCGAAATCTCGCTGCAGGGGATACCCCTCCCCCACCTCTTCAACTTCTGCATTATTATTCCGACTGACATGTAATTCACGGCACAATGGTCTAATGATGGTGTTAATGAGTTCCTATTTGGATGAGTTAGACAAAATTCAATACATCCCCATTTGATTTGCCTGAGTCCTATTTAGATGGCAAGCATCAGTTCAACATCTTCTCTGAGACAATAAATGTATCATAAGAACATAATTCTCGTCAAAACTGGTAGATTGAAAGCTTTCTATAATATTTGATTTCAACACATTGCCAAAGAAAAAGAATTCTTTCAAAAGATAGCAAGTAATCTTCTACAGCGTGAAGATCGATGATTTTAAGAAATAGATGTTGTCATGACCCAAATGTAGGGGTTCTATATGAAAACATCGTAAATGAAAAATATAGAAAATAGAGTATGATAATATTACACTTGAAAAAACATATAGTCCGGGAGCCAGCGTGAAGTTGTGCAGGGAACGAGGTAGTACATAAAACTTTCACATAGCATAGTACACCTCTAACCTTCTGCAAAACTTCGCGTCTGCCGGATCAGATCATTTGCTTTTCAGAAATAGAGAGGATAACACAATCCTATCACATGATCTTCCAAATGAGTTATCATTCAGTGACAGAGGATGAAGTAAAGTGTACAAACAGACACTTTTCGTTGGTGTAACTGCAAATTATAACATAGAAATTTCAGGAAAATTGTTGATATACTTTAACGAAAAGTGTCTGTTTGTACACTTTACTTCATCCTCTGTCACTGAATGATAACTCATTTGGAAGATCATGATCTGTAGATGATTTCTATAATAACCAGTTCAACAAAATACCAATTTGTGTAACTTTCATGAGCAAAAATTCGAAAAAATGGAGTAAACACCTTAAATGTCACAATTTTACCACTGGAAATACATAGGATTGTGTTATCCTCTCTATTTCTGAAAAGCAAATGATCTGATCCGGCAGACGCGAAGTTTTGCAGAAGGTTAGAGGTGTACTATGCTATGTGAAAGTTTTATGTACTACCTCGTTCCCTGCACAACTTCACGCTGGCTCCCGGACTAATAGTATCCGTCACCCCTAAACTTTGACTCTTAATTAAGCTATCTAAGTATCATTTTAAACTCGCAGTTCCATTGTAAACACTTCTCCTAGAGCAGCATGTAAATCTTTGAATGATTTAGAAATCAGTGGTCAGGAGATACCAGATGCTTTTCAAAATTAATAATTGTGAAGCATCCCCAAGTCATGGACTGCCCAAGTAATTTCCATATGGAATCCAAGATTTTGGTATAAAAATCAACATATCCGGTATCAAATGGAAAAGATATCTAATTTATGTTCATCCATAGAATCCTAAATAGATATCCGCTGTAAGTGACGCTAGGCTTCAGATTACTAGGAGCCATGAGCCATGAAGGAGACTATGCCTTTGCAAGACCAATACGATGTTTTTCAAGTACATTTACGATATTTTTCATATACGATGTTTTTCATTTACGATGTTTTTCATTTACGATGTTTTCATATACGATGTTTTCATTTACGATAATTTTCATGTTACGATGTTTTTAATGAATACCGTGTAGGGCACACCATTTCTCTATCATGTCCTCTGCTTAGTGTAGGAGATCGGTAGAGGGCCAAATTTGACCCCCAGAAACAGGGAAGCTCTAAAGGTTGCATCAACACTTCCCCGCACATTAAAGCAAATCAGTATTTTCGCAAATAAAAGTCTATGTTCACAGACAGCGGGAAGTACAAAACATAACACATTTCAATTCCAAATCATTTTCGATGAATGATTCTGTTATTTACTCACGACAAATAAGCCAATCTATCAGACAAACATTAGATAAACGGCATTAAATGAACAATTTCCACCGGAACTAATTGAGAATGACTGCGCCTTTCAACAACAACGGGACGGCTCCTACTTTGACGAGCAAATATATCAAATAACTTAAATACACATGTAATCATTTTTAACTTGTATGCACTTTATCAGATGTACAGACAATACGAGCTGACAGCGGCTTTCAACTGAAATGACTTTTTATTCTAATTCTTTGCTCATTCATATTATGACAAGCTCTGTAAGAGATAATGGTACAGTTTGAAGGGCTTCATTTCACTAGCTGACAAACTGTTTCCAACTATCCGTCTCATGTTACAAACTATTCCATTAAAGTCTTTAATGCTTCGGCTCATTGGAGCTTGCTCGTTAGCGTCTGTCGAAGTGTACTTCATATCTCAAGCGATTTCTGTCATATCTGTGCATTCCGTCGCTGTGAGGAGATCTTGAAACTTGAAATGCGGTACCTTCGTTGGTGAAAATGACGCACTTGAGTCGTGTT
Source organism: Prostheceraeus crozeri (assembly GCA_907163375.1). Taxonomy (NCBI): domain Eukaryota; kingdom Metazoa; phylum Platyhelminthes; order Polycladida; family Euryleptidae; genus Prostheceraeus; species Prostheceraeus crozeri. The sequence continues at coordinate 105,242 of CAJQUW010004269.1, read as the reverse complement.
CAGTCAAGCGATAAGGTAGTCGAAGAGTGACTCGCTGTAGTTACAAGGAGAGGAGGCGGTGCAACTTTAATGTCAAATTTGTAAGACATTCTCACTGCGTCCTCTTGTCATTCTTGTTGCATCTTTCTTGCTTGTTCTTCGGGCTTAATAGTGCAAATCCCTTGTGGTATTTCTTTCTCTATCCTTGTGATGTTTCTGATTCAGAGGTTTCAGCTTGAAATATATCTCTGATATCCGCATTCAAACTTATTCAATCGACGATTCCCCGTCTTTCTCCTCGTAAGGAAAATTATTGACGAGTTGGAGAAAGCCTTTGAATTTCAAGATTTTCGGCATTTTTATAGACAAAGGAAAGATGGATTCATAATAAAGAACATGACTGTCAACCTTTGTGACAAATTTTAAGTTCATAGAAAAAGGTAGCTGAAAAGGTTTTGAAAATAAAAAAAGTCACCTAATTCATCTTAATCAAATCAGAGACACAGGTTTTCCGATCTACAGTAGTTCAATTCTAACGCACTCAACTTCAAGATAGCCATGAAATTTCAAACACCATAGATAGCGGAACCAGTTTCATTCAGACTTCGCGTCATCTTTAATGCAAAGAAACACAAAGTCGTATAAAGAAATTCAAGTTCAAGACACAGCAATCAATTTCAATGACATCAGATTTCTATGGAATCATTGATAATTGAACTTGCCTTCCTATTCACTAATTTCGCAAGCATTATTCCGAAATTGCTTAGATAATTGCGTGTATGACGTTTTTTCTTTCTACAAATTCTGATTCACTCAGCGTCAGTTATTCACCACTAGAGTGAGGCACTGTGTTTATTGATTTTCATGGTTGCCTAAGCAATGCGTTATTCCAATTGGTTCGCTCAGTTGACGTGCTGCTGTATGCTGGTATTGTATATGCTACATTAGTAATATTTTTTTTGCTTTTCTGGATGTTTCGTGATTACTAGTAACATCTGACTTGCGATCATTCTCTCTACAAGGCCTTACGGAATCGATGACTTATATTATTGACAGTGAGCGCTGGTGTCGCCCTCAATTCTCAGCTTAACCCCTTAGCGCCCATGACGGCCATAAACAGCGGCATGACGGACCTATCTCTCATGAGTGATTACTTTGTCTTACTGTCGAATTTCACGGTTAGTTCAGTGTCCTGAGTTTCATTGTCGAGTTTGCCGACTTTTAAAAATAAATTCTTTCACAGACAGACACACAAACAGTGCTCGCCGTCGAAAATGCCAGCAGAAGTAATCTCTATTCATGTCTATTCATAAGCTCAATTTGCGCTAAATACGAGCCTATTCAGAACATCTGCATCGATGATACACAAAGGTCGACTTTCAATGCAGGTTTTTATACCTCCTAAGCGAGCGAGTTCGGACTGAAAACATTCATTGTGACCGATAATAATGGATACATATTGCACAGCTCCTTGTACTATGGAAAAAAGAGAATTTGAATTTAGAAGAACATGTACCCTCTGACCTCTTAGAAAGCGAAAATTTGTCGTTTATCTTCTTTGAACATATTGATAACTGGTATAAAAGCGTTCGGCTTTGTGAGTTTCTCATAACTCAAAACACCGGAGTTCGCGGTGCGGTTCTCATGAACACAGGAGCACCAGCGGAGTTACGAGAGAAAGGCAAGAACCAGTGTTTTCCACATTCAAGAGGAACGAAAACGGTGCATTGATCATCAAATTCACAGACAAAAAAACGTCTACTTTCTCAGTACTGTCGATAAAGCAGGTGCTATTCAGGAGCAAAGACATCGTCCGGGAGGCAGAAATCAGAGCTATGGAAAGCCTTATGCATTCAAGCAATGCGATTTCGGGATGCTATATGTGGATCTAACAAACCATTACCTCCCTATTTTGACATCGGCTCGACGTAGTCACACTTTGTTCAAGAAATACGGAATATTAATGCACATTTTTCAACTTCTACTGGTAAATGCTTATACAGGTTGTCTCAAAACGAAGGAAAAAAGTTTTTCGTAAAAATGACGCACTTAAAATTACGCTATTTCGAAGACAATTACAGTTTTCGAATCTTCAGAAAATGAGGTTTTTTGTGATATACGAAAAACAAAACAAAAATCGCTTGATTTGAATGACTTTTAAAAAAGTAAGGTTTTAAGTCACAAAACGTCCTAAAAATGCCTTCCACCGGCTTGTAGCATCAAATCTTCACAATAGCATCGACATGCTTTGTTCTTCCTTTTGTCAATAACGTTTCAACGGTTCAAGCAACGGTTTATCAACGTTCAAGCATGGTCTTTGTATGAGGCGGGTATGATTTCTGTTCCCTTCGATCATGCATTGTTGCTTGTCCTTGCAGTCGATTACAGCTGTGACGTAGCTTTTGCACATGCCTCTCTCGATCAATGACTGACGTGACTGATCAATTCTTGTAGTCAGCTTTCTTCATTCACAACGAAAAGTTCCGAAAGTCGTTTCGTGTTCCAAGAATTTGTCTTTGCCATGGATCTCAAGATGAAAATTGATCTTATTCGCTGTTACTATGCCAACGGGAATTCACCGACAAACGCGATTAGACAATTGAAACGCGAAAGGAATTTGATCAGGGATCCTTGCACTTGTTCTGCGGTATCAAAGTTGGTTTCGAAATTCGAAGAGACCGGAAGTGTCTTGAATCAGCGTCATGGGAGGTCGTCTTCAGAGGAAGAACGTCAGGAGACTGTCGAAGGCGCAGTTCGTGGTGCTGATGGTAAGACGTCTGTCAGAAGACTATCAAATGAGACCGGCATTCCAGCTGCATCAGTTCATCGAATTCTGAAGCACATGAGCATGCGACCTTATCGACTTCAGCTGCTTCATGACTTACAACCAGCTGATTTTGATCAACGAGTTGAATTTGGACAGGGATTTTTGAGAAGCCAAGATCTCCTACCTAACATCTTCTGGAGTGATGAAGCCTACTTCCATCTCGATGGAGCGATCAGTCGGTATCATTGCCGGATCTGGAATGAGGAAAAGCCTAGAGAATTTCTAACCAAGCCCCTTCATCCCGAAAAGTTATGCGTGTGGATCGGATTCAATGCTTCATTCATCATCGAACCTTTTTTCTTTGACCAAACGGTGAATTCAGCAAATTATCTCGAAATGTTGCAGAACCACGCTCGTCCCGAGTTGGGTAGAAGAAAGATACAATCAACAATTTTCATGCAAGATGGGGCTACGGCTTATTATGCAACTGAAGTCCGGCGATACTTGGAGGCGACATTTGGTTCTCACCACGTAATCTCCAGAGAGTGCGAACGAACTTGGCCATCACGGTCGCCAGACCTCACACCAGTGGATTACTGGTTTTGGGGAACCCTGAAGGCAAGAGTCTTTCACTATCAAAGTCCGAGTGCCTGGAGCATCTGCGACATCGCATTCAAGAAGAATGTTCACGGATATCCGTTGCAGAATTGAGAAGCGCCATTCCTTCTTTTCCACGACGTGTGGATTTGATGCTACAAGCCGGTGGAAGGCATTTTTAGGACGTTTTGTGACTTAAAACCTTACTTTCTTAAAAGTCATTCAAATCAAGCGATTTTTGTTTTGTTTTTCGTATATCACAAAAAACTCATTTTCTGAAGATTCGAAAACTGTAATTGTCTTCGAAATAGCGTAATTTTAATTGCGTCACTTTTACGAAAAACTTTTTTCCTTCGTTTTGAGACAACCTGTATAATACACAAAAAGTAAAAAGATTCACAAATGACTTTCTTGAACTTTTTCATGATTGCGATAATTCACCTTACCGGTATACATTCAGTTCCATCAAAAAGCAAAGTTCATGACTCGAATCTCGAATCCTTTCGGTCCTGGAAGTGCCTTGCAACAGGATGTACATTTTCTTGAAATAATCCCCTCGAATTCAGTGAAAATAAAGACACAGAAACGACATGTAAAGAAACTTGGGTGATCAGTGCCAGAAAGAAAACATTCTATCAATACGCAAGATGTAATAATAAACCTGGATTTTGCGTTCCACGTTTTGAAAAATATCACAATTTCTCCTCTTAATCGTAAAATTATTTTCTTCTAGAAGTGATGCGATGTCACGCATTCTTTTAACCTCACGTTCGTAATATTTTTTTTGAATTTTTAAAAGGTTTATTTTATATAATTTTCTATGGCGCAGTGCATCAGCAATTTTTTGAGACTTTTGGACGTTTAGGGGTTAAGAGAAATTTGTGACCGCAATGCACTGCAATTCCTCCTACTTATGATAAAGTGATTATTCTCAACTGTCAATAAAGACTTCGAAGTTATTTACATCCTGTTTGCAAAGGTCAATGTGGTCAGTGTGGGAAAATAATGACTTTGATACCAGTTATGAGAGTGTCATTACTCCGCACTTATTGAATTCATTGAATTTCAGACAATATTCTAAATGAGATATTTGTATTATATATCCTGCACCGGGGAAGGCTGTAGATTACTTGTAATTGATGTTGGTTCAAAGTCTGTGTAATGGAAAGAATAAATTCATTTCACTGAACTGTATGAACCTTCTGGCAAGTACTCTCAAGTCTGGCTACTACTTAAGAATTTTGAATTGTAGATAATTCTGTGGATGCGATTTGCAGACAGCATGAATAAATTTCTAGCAAATATATTGCGAGATTTATATTTACGGTGCACAGCTCTCATTTTTTCAAATGCTTTCTTGTGAAATCGCATAGAAATTGGCGCCTCTTTATCATAAACACGTTTACGCACGTCATGACCGGGTTTTCCTGCCTTAGGTTAGTTTTAAAATGTCGCGAATTAGAATGAAGGACAATCAAATCACCCTAAGACATGCATGCTTTTTCAAATAGTTGTGAAAAGCGATTGATCATAAGTTGATAGAAATACATTTAGATCTATGATTTAGCCCACATCACAAAGATCGAAAACACTTTATATCCGTGGATAACTAACTACGTGTTCTTGTTTTTATTAATTAGTGGCCTAGAAAACCAACCGTATTAAACGGAATAAGTCAGAAAGCACAGAGGCCATTCCACAAGAAAAAGTTGCAGCGCGTTCATTTTGATTGGCTGTGCATCTGAAATTTCATTGGATTAAACATGTTTACTGAGGCCCAAAGCAAGTCATTATTTTTCAAAATGACTCTTGATATCAACTGGGAATTTCAAAATGTTCCAATTGACTGATTATCCTGCATTTTTTATATACTAATGATAAGAAATCTTTCTTCTCTACAGGACGAACCCACTCTTAAAACCATGGAAACTTGAGACGGGCTGAAATGTTTACTGCCTGAACTAATTATCAAACTAATTATTTAACGCAATTACAGGGTGCAGCATAGAAAACGTGACTAAATTTTAAATCAGCATAACTTTCTAATTATTCAACAGAAATTCACAAATAAGGTCTCATTTTGAAGCTATTGCACATCTCTATTACGAAATTTAACATTGTAATGATTTCATTTGAGGATGAGAACATACGTGGTGTGATCCAAAATGTCCCGGACTAACCTACTTGCAGATAACCTGTGATAACGAATACTACTTCAGATGTAAATTTAGGTCTTTAAGGCATGAGAAATATGGTCGCCGAAATTTTTCCGGTCAGTTTTCTATTTTTAAAAAATATTTTTACATTTTAACATGAATTTCTGTATTTTCTGAATTGATCGAGATCCGATTTGTCTTATTGTTATAGTTAGATTGATTTTGATTTGTACCTTATTTGACGGATATCTTTGCCATGAATATTGCACGTCTTTTGTTAATTGCTTCATGTGTTACGATATCAATCAGTGAAGTTCATTCAGCACGCATTCATTAAGAAATCCGTGTCAACGATGGTTCTTTGTTCTATCAGTTTTCATGATGGATGTGACAAGCGTGTCTTCAGTCGAATATCGCAGTGTGATACGATACCTCCTGATCCGCGGCTTCGCTAATGGTGACATTCTAAAGGAATTAAGCCTGGCATATGGAAGCAAAGCTCCATCGAGAACTACTGCTTATTTCTGGATAAGCGAATTTAAACGCGGAAGACAATCTGTGGAGCAAGATTTTTCAACTGTTGGTCGGCCGCAGGAGATTCCGGAAGAGAAATCGAGTCAGTGCGATGAAGTGATTACAGCACACAGAAGGATAACCATCCGTGAGTTGTCAAGAGAGTTGCGAATCAGTTATCGCTCCTGTCATGACATCATCGAAAGACTTGGATATCGCAAACTGGCATCACGTTTCGTACCGAAGTTTCTGTCACCTGAAATGAAGGAGAACAGACTTCTGGCGGCACAGTCAAATTTGGATCTCCTCGAAATGCACGGAGATCAGTTTCTGAACTGCATCCTTGCAGAGGATGAAACACCTTTAAGTTTGTATCTGCCTCAAAGTAAGCGAGAATCTGCAGAGTGGCGAAAATCAGGCGAGTCTGCCCCTTTGAAAATGCGATCCGGAACATCACATCGCCGGTCGTTGATGCTGACGGTCTTTAGGAACGCTTCGGGAATCCAACTGGTTGACTTTGCGGATAAAGGAGTAAGAATCAATAGCGAATATTATTCCAATCTGTTATCTGAAGCGAGGAAGAAAATAAGAAAGCCACGAAACATTCCCCTCTACTTGCTTCATGACAATGCTCCGATTCACACCTCGCAGGAGACAACCAATGCCTTAACGAGAAACGGATTTCAACTATTGAGCCATCCTCCTTATTCACCTGACTTGGCCCCAAGTGACTTCTATCTGTTTAGATTCCTCAAAAAGCATCTTCGTGGACACCATTTTGAATCGCCAGTTGAACTGCGGGATGCAGTTACTGAGTTTTTTGATTCTTTGACACCGGAATTTTTTCATAAAGCTTTTTGTGAATTGAGACTTCGTTGGCAAAAAGTGACGAATGCTAACGGCTCATACATTGAAAAGTAAACTGTTTTCTGGAACAAAACATTTGTTTTTCCGTTAATTATTAGTCAGGTTATTAGTGATAGCTTAACTGTCAAGTTAATCTAAATATATTAATTCTAAATCGCTAGAATTTATAGGAAAATCTTGAAATTCAGACAAAAATGTTTGAAAATTTTGAAAAAATAGAAAACTGACCGGAAAAATTTCGGCAACCATATTTCTCATGCCTTAAAGACCTAAATTTACATCTGAAGTAGTATTCGTTATCACAGGTTATCTGCAAGTAGGTTAGTCCGGGACATTTTGGATCACACCACGTAAAATTCATGCAAAGCAGAAGAACTCGAAAGTCAAGAAACTAGATAAAAAGATCAACGACTGAATGAAAAAGCTAGCCTATACTTCCAATTCTTCACTTAAACGATAGTCATCATGGCGAAGTCTTTCTGTTGCAGATGATCACACGGCATCAATTGGGTGATGACTGGATCAACTTCCAGCAGAAGCGCATTGCAAGTCAGGAATGTCGTATTTTCCAGTTTCATGTTTTCCAAAGACTCTTCCAAGTTAAACTCCAAACATTTTCATTTCCAATTCTTCACTTAAATGATCATCATGGCGAAGTCTTTCAGCATTGTTGCAAATGACCAGACAACTTTCATTTCAATCACGCAGTTCTGAGTATTTTTAGAAACACAAAGGAAGTGTCGAATCAAACATCCTTAGGGAGGATATTTTTCATCTAAAAATCAATACCCACAGCATCATGTGGCTGTTATTAGAAAACAATGTAACTTGCATATCTACGGACTATCTATAAAAATTGAATTTCAAATAAGAATGAGAAGAAATTACAGGCAGGCCTATGGCTGAAAATCTTTGTTCAACTTCGTCACTGAAATATGTCACAACTCAGCAGAGAGAAAAGAGTTAATTAATCAATGCGTACATCACTTGCATCCGCCCTGGACCTCCTATGAAAATGCTAAAGAGATGAAGAGAACTTGCAATGAAGAGCTCAATGATAGAATATGAACTCATTGAATGTAGTTTAATACTCAAAAGTAAGTGTGATGACATTTTTCTGAATGAAAATGTTTGGAGTTTAACTGGGAAAAGTCTTTGGAAAATACGACATTTCTGACTTGCAATGATGCCGTGTGATCATCTGCAACAGAAAGACTTCGCCATGATGACTATCGTTGAAGTGAAGAATTGGAGGTAGGCCAGCTATTTCATTCAGTCGCTGATCGTTCTATCTAGTTTCTTGACTTTCGATTTCTTCTGCTTTGCATGAATTTTATGTTCTCATCCTCAAATGAAATCATTACAATGTTGAATTTCGTAATAGAGATGTGCAATAGCTTCAAAATGAGACCTTATTTTCAAATTTCTGTTGAATAATTAGAAAGTTATGCTGATTTAAAAATTAGTCACGATTTTTATGCCGCACCCTGTAATTGCGTTAAATAATCTAATAAATTGAGGCATACATACTGCGCTAGCTGCATTTTCTACAGCAGTCACGCAGGCTCATAATGATGAACTGTAGCTGTGATATACCGTAGACCATTGTAAACGGCAAACACCAACTGAGCGATCAGCTTACCCTATGACACTCATAGACATTGCCGCTCACAGACACATTAATTGTATGATATTGAAGCTATGAGTACTTCATTAAGTGATGATAGCCATGATGACAAAGAAAGAGAAGTTACCTGAGTGAGTAACCAATTTATGCATGATGCAGAAATTGCAGATATGCAGAAAATCATCCCAGCTTCAACTAAAATTAGGTAGCGCTTTAGCTTCAAATCAATAAAGTGAACATTCTTCAGGTAATTATAACAATCTATAAGTCATAGTAAGCATGTTGAAATGCGTGCAGAAGTTTCAGTTTGTCCGATTCAAACATGGATCCAATGCACATAATGCACGTATACTTGAACATTAAGTCGCTGATGGCTTGAGTTAGTGTACAACATTGTCTCTGATACTATTACTGCTTGTATAGATATCACTAATAACCTAATTTCAAGTAGCAGACGATATTCCTGCATGTGTAGAGATGTCTAACCCTTCCAGATATTGACTGTAGATGACTCTGAACTCATGAGAATGTTTCGACAAATAGCGCCTGCATGATTCAATGCGGTATTAAGTGATTGCAGAATGCAATCCGCCCTCCACGTGCTTGCGTTAAAGCAGTGCCTTCCTGGCTAATTCATGTTCTCAACAGATGGTTCGGTGGCCTTGTGGTTAGAGGGTATGCTTACACGTCCTCTAGCTCCAACGTCGCTGGTTCGAACCTACCCACGACTGATGAGGTCCAACAGGACATGTCTGGTGGTGGCTAAATCTGTTGAGATTTGACAAATGTATTTTGAATCCTCGTAAAAGTTGTGTTCCGACAACCACATGATGTCATTTGGTCGGCAGAATCAACCGTTCATGTCAAATTCTTTGTCAATCTCCCCTGCTTCGAGAATATGGAAAGAATGACGATGCTGTGATCGGGTTTCTGATATTTCAGGTCTGTAGGAACCTCGATGTCGTGTCATCGGAGCTGCTAATCGTCGCCACTAGGAGGCAATTCTCCCGTGATTGCGGTCATCAGATCAGTCAGCGAACATGCAAGACATGAATTTCAGGCAACTAACTGCTCAATGGCCTGAGCAGATTCGGCGCCGAAGTCGACGCCTTGAGGAACAATTTATGTTTGTAGAGAGGAATGCTGGTGAAATGAATGTCGAAATTGCGAGGGAACGAATCTTCAGATCATGTAATATTTGAGGATGATAAGGAAGAGGCTTCGAATAGGATTTGTTGATCATCTGATGGTTGTTAAGTTTTTTTAACATAATGTTACTCAAATAAATTTAGCTTGCATTTAATAAGTGGAATTTATTTCATGATTGAAAGGCTATTAGAAACCCAACGTGTTCTCTATAATTCTTTTGTGTTTTGAGTTTGAATTATCACCACACTTCTTGACGTGGAAGGATTGCTCAGTTGGTTAAGGGCCCAGTTTCAGTGATGAGGTGCAGAGGGTTCTGTGTTCGAATCTGCTCCTCAATCTCGTTCGAATCTAGCGTCCTGAATGAAGGTTGCCTATTTGATGACAGTCCTCAGAATGTACAGACAACAATAACTTGCTAGCATGGCTTTCTTAACGGATGGGGCAGGAATATGTAAAGTATCCATGAAATGTGCACAACAGTGTAGATACACACTATCAAGGTGCATTCGTAGCACCAGAGGGCGAACATTTGTTATATGATCCCTCTCTCAAAACATAGACCGATTACAGTCCGAGAAATGGAATGAAAATTTGGAAACGAAACTGCAAAGTGTCGGTTCAAGACATCCTTTGTACTTCTCCTCCTCCTCATCCTTTTCCTCCTCCTGTCTTCATACCCTGTGTTTATCTACAAACTTGCAAGTTGATATGCAGCGGGTAAACCTCACACGATTCTACAAAATATTTCGCAGTCATTGCAAAATCGTGGCTGACTGTCAGATGACACGCGACTGATTGCCAGGTGGAACGCGGCTGACTGCCAGGTGGAACGCGACGGACTGTCAGATGGTGCGCGGTGGACTGTCAGATGGTGCGCGGCTGACTGCCAGGTGGAACGCGACGGACTGTCAGATGACACGCGGATGACTGACAGGTGGAACGCGGCTGACTGCCAGGTGGAACGCGACGGACTGTCAGATGGCGCGCGGCTGACTGCCAGGTGGAACGCGACGGACTGTCAGATGACACGCGGATGACTGTCAAATGACACGCGGATGACTGCCAGGTCTTAGGCATTGTCAGATAGGAGCAGTGGATTCTCTGTTTTTTGTTCCCTATGGGTGTGCTGATAATGACTCATCTCCCATGCCGGAGTGGGGAGCGAGGGGCTTAGTTGTTAAATCCTAATAATGGAAGGTACTTGTTCTACTTTCCTTACAGCAATCATTATCTGTTTTCAAGCGAAGAATATTTTTGATGGCACGCGAGCAAAATTTACAGAATTTAGTGGTACGCGTTAACTAATAGCTTGGGGACCGGTGTGTATTAAGATCATCTTGGGATAGCCTATCACAATCTACATCCCTTGCACAACAAATCTTTCATTCAACTAAAAATTGATCAGTACATGACGAGAAAAAAGAGATTTCTCCGATATCTTCGGTGAAACACAATGGCCTTGTTGTAGAATATTCACAGCCTCATTGAAAGATGTGGTCAGAATTCGACTCAGGTCAAGCAGACCTCAATTTTATTCACACCTCTGAAGCACATCCAAATCCATCTAGCTCACTCAATATATTATCAATAGATATTCAAAATTAAAAGTCGTCAATTTTGTCCGATTTTTAAAACATTTTATCGAATTTTGCTATAAAGACTTTGCCGATTGATATTCGCAATGTCAAGCTAAGAACATCGTAGGATATCAAATTTAGGGAAAATAGAGTTAGTTCTATTACAATAAAGGCAAAGTAAGGCATGCAGACATGGCCTGACGATGTGATCTGTATGGTCGCGAAATATCGGCCTATTTGCCTTCAATATGAAATATGGAAGATTTTCCTTCAAAAGCAACCTGACATTTCGTTGAATGTTGTTGCCCAAGATGCTTGCAAAAAAATGGCAAAATTCAAACCTTAAAAAAGATATTTTTCAAAATATATCCCAGATTAGCATTCCGGCATGCCAAGTCCAACGATTTTTGGTGAAAGGTCTGAAAACATGCTGAAACTAAAAACTTTAAATGCATTGGTTGGTCAGCTTACTTTTACGGCTACCACACAGCAAAAATGCGACAGGGGATGAATTGCCTTCTCCATGCGGATGTGGCTAAAGAGGGTACACTGAAAACAATCACTAGCACTGATGACAAATGAATGAGAGAAAGAATTCACAATGAAAATTGGAAGGAGTGTGTCCAAACTAGGCTAATACTCTCCCGAATGTCTGCATGCGTTTTTAAGAAGTCAATCGTGCAATGTTGCTCTACATAAGAATGTTGAAATCCCAAATTTTTATAAATTTTTGAAAACATTTTTTACATTTCGCTTTAACATTCGTGGCAATGAATTCCCATGATGATTCAAATAATGATGTCACAATGACGTGAGAGGTACTTATGATAACAGTCAGAGTTGAAAAGATTGATTTCTTCATGGAATACAGCTCAAAAGATGAAAAGATGAGCATTTCAAATGTGGAAGCCTTTCATTCAAACGTGATCTTAACAGCATCCCTGAAAAATAATGCTTTGATTGAATATCGTCAAGTAGAATACTAAAGACTGAGGACGGGTTGAAAACATCCTCAGTTTTCAGATGAACTAGAAAATACAAAGAAAAACCACTGCGTCGGGTAAGTCCTACTAAAATCTTCACGAATTTCACCTAATGATCACGACATGATTAGGTGCTGAAAGTATTACTTTTCGAGTCTAAGTCACAGTTTGATGCGGGGCGGGCCAGTCCGCCATAGCTTTTTCTGGGCCCGCGGGCCCGTCGTTTGATTACCATTGTAATACACTAGGTGACATGCCACGCTGAATCACGCGTAATTCACGCGTAATTACACATGACCCTAAACATCCGTGGCTATGCGGGACATTGCTGCAACATCTGTCGGCAGTCCTGTTATATAGACTTTGCGTCTCATGTGTCTGCATGTATCAGAGGCTAAACAATGTGATAGGACCTCAATTCATGCTCAGGGAAGACAGAACATGCTTAGCGGTTCATCCGTGGTTCAAGCGGCAACGCAGACAACCGTAGACGACGCGCAAACTATAAACGCTCGACCGCGCGTATTCATAAACATTTCCCATGTTTTAACAGCATCAGATCAAGTGATTTCTGACTCTTAGTGCAGCGCGTATGTACGCGGGTAGAACAATAGAATGTCCTTAACCACGGATGTTTGGGGTGTTCCGTAATTACGCGTGAATCACGCGTGGCATGTCACCTAGTGTATACTTCATTTAATTCTGAATTTCTGGTGCATTAGGTCGATGATTGTTGCAGACGCTATAACTGTCTGTCTCAGTTAACCTCAATCATGATAAAATAAAGCCCTAAGCAATTTACAGACTTTTGAAATATTTCGTGTAGGGCCTACCGTATGCATGCAGAGTGTATGCTTTTATGTAGCGGCCCAGATAGTCTGTCATTAGCCTGTACATGTAAAGGTTGATTTAGAAATATGAATCCACCATAACCAGCATGGTCGCACGGGCTCAACCATGCGCAGTCTCTTCTTAAAGCATATCTGAAGTCAAAAAGTCGAATTCTACTTTTACGGGCTAAAATAAAGAAGGCACGGGCTTTTGCGAGCTGCATATATGCAATGCGGGACGTAGTGCGGGTGCTGCGGCCGCGGTGTGGTCCTCTGCGGAGCGGGGCGGTGCTGGCCTGGAAGATCCGGCCGGTATCCAACTCTGGTCTTCGTTTGAATCAAAATTGAAATGTGAATTTTGTTCATCATGAATAATTATTCTCAAGGGTTTTTAGTTGGAAAACAAGTATAGATGGCAACTATTTTTTTGCTTTATCAATTTCAACCCTCTCTTATGCTATCATCATCGGCCTGAGGGGATGCCGAAATTGATAAAACAGAAATATAATTACCATCTTCCATACTTGGTTTCCCAACTAAAACTCTTATGAAAAATGAATAACCAAGGCCTATTCAGTACACAGAATAATTATTACCACACAGCTTCAAATCGAAAAGCCGCAACAATAATTGGGTCTGAAAATCACTATTTATTGTACGTCTTGATTTAAGCAAAGACATTTTGATTCACAAAGCAGACTGCCTTGCTGACTAGACTATTTCAAAGAACATTGACTACGAGAACAGAGAAAGTCCCTTGCGTCTTTCACTCGCATTATTCTGAATACCAATGTGATATTTCCTAAGAAATGGTAAATAAATCATTTGATCTGATGCTTTGCATCCCACACAATCATTCAATTAGCATATTGGAAAAGTTTATCATATTATTAATATTTCGTGTCAAACAGTGAGATTTCTTTTCAATTTAGAACATCAACTTCCATAAGAGAGGCGCAGATGTCTCCCACCCTTTGTCGGCGACAACAGAAATGTGACAAGAATACCAATCCCTGGACTTTTGCAAGGGATGTCATTGTAGTACAAGGATGAAAGTACAAATCGAGTCTGACGTGTGAGAGGGGCATTAATCCTGACTTCACAAGCATGATGAAAGCTCTAATTGATGATATCATTTTGATCTTATCAACAATTTAGCATTCTTGTAAGACGATGGCAAAATGGATAATGAGGACACAGATGAGCTTTAAACAAAATTAATCAATTTTCTCTTTACTGAAGATGCAATTTATCCGATTGGTTCGTTCTTTCACATGCAAAGTTGGCTTTGTTTTCACTCCTGCGGGGCTGGTTCGTTGAAAATGGACCGGTCAGGCTCATCCATGCCCCCATGGGAGGCATACATGACGGGCGAACAGAGTTTGCATTGTTGCAAGTGGACAGGGTTTTCCATGGACCGAGCTTGGGCTTGATATATTCGAGCATGAACATGCACGATCGAACCGGACGACATGAAAATGTTTGAGCCAATAATCAATGGTTTGAATAACGAGGAAATATTTCGATGCGAAACACGCCATGTCGTAGAGTAGGAATATATAGGTAGAGTGTCGACTCAAACAAGTATCTCTGTATACAGTGAAAATTTTTATATGAAAAGATTCAGTTTTCTGCGGAGATTGCGTTGCTGCTGTCCAAAAAATTATTTGAGCAGTTTTTAAAAAGTTGATTTTTTATTAATTATTCCTGTGCTTATATACTACCGAGGTGAAGCCACTTTATAAGTACTATGAAACAAGTTGGATATCAAAAGGAATGAACATTTGCTAACACACATCTTAATCAAGCGAAAATTAAGGAAATTCATGAACTGCATAAATGGAAGTTTTCGTAAAAAACTCGACATCTTGTGCTTTCTTGGATGAAATTTCAAGCTCGGTGTAATTAATTTTCTGATTCACTCAAATCTGAATAGTAATGCGAACCCATTTACATCTTTTAAGTTAATTGCGGTCATTGTCAGTGGTTATTTTACTTTGCTCTTCGAGAGTCAGGTTATAGCTTGTGACATGATCACGCTCAAGAAAGTGCTCTTGTTGATAAGGTTATGTATTAAAATGATTGTAGCCATTGGATTACCTCTCCACACAGATTGACGATACGGAGGATTTGTAAGCTGCTATTACCCCTTCTGTTTTTTCTACAAAAGTGTGAGAATTTGCATATCTCACATGTGATACTGGGTCTCATTCCAGCTCATCTATAGTCCCGACGGAAATATTATGACCGCGTAGCGTTTTGACGGTGAAAATGCAACATGACGGCAGTGAAACGCAAAGATGACAGGAACATTCTATCATTAATCATCACACACATTGAGTGAATTTGAATTTTGAATTTGAATTTACCGAGTCAGTCAAGGCTTGAGAAAATGCATTCAATCATAATTAATTGTCGAAATGGGTAGAAAGCCTGACTTGAGTGAAGCTGTCCGCGCGAATATCAAACTCCTAAAAGAAGAACGCTATTCTAATGAGGAAATATCGAAAAGACTGAAGATTTCGAAAGGAAGTGTATTCAATACATTAAAAAGATTTCAAGAAACAGGTTCATTGAAGAGTCTCCACCGGACGGGTCGACCTTCGAAGACTTCAATTCAAGTTGATAGACGAATAAGACGAATGGTTGTGAAAAATCCATTTCTTCCGGCAACCAAAGTATCTCAAGCTTTGTCTGAAGAAGGGATAAGTTTAAGTGTTACTCAGATCAAGGTTCGCTTGCGTTACTATGGATTGTCCTCAAAGAGAGCTGCGATGAAACCCCTGCTAACTGATACAATGCGACGTCAAAGAGTTAATTTTGCAACTCAATATGCCAACTGGGATGAAAACGAATGGAGCAAGGTCCTGTTTTCTGATGAATCGTGTTTCGAGCTGCACTATCAAAACAAAGGAAACGTCAGACACCCTGTAAATACAAGATTTCACCCAAGATATACTCTAAAAACTGTAAAACACCCCAAAAGCTGATGGTGTGGGGCTGTTTTTCGGCTGCAGGCCGAGGTGGCTTATATTTTTTGCCTCAAGGCAAGACGATGAATGCCTCGACGTACCTTGATCTATTAAATGATGAGCTGCTTTCCCATATGAGCATTCTTGATTGTGAATATTTTCTTCATGACTCTGCACCTTGCCACAGAGCAAGATCTGTTACATCGTGGCTCTCCAGCAATGATGTGAATGTTATTCAGTGGCCGGGTAACTCGCCGGATCTCAATCCAATTGAAAATTTGTGGAGGCAATTAAAGATTTTTGTGTCTGAGGATCAGCCAAACTCCGTATCTGAGCTGAAGGAATCCATTCGTCGTCATTGGTGTTTCTCAATCACGCCAGAATTTTGTAAAATTCTCTCCAACTCAATGAAAAATCGACTGACGCAAGTAAAGAAGAACAAAGGTCATACTACCAAATACTAATTCACCATAACTTCTCTTTCAATATTTTGCATTTTTTATAGTCATCTTGTTCATGTAATGGAATGTAGTTTGTTTAATTCGATTAAAGAAAGTTTTTATAATGTAAATATACTAAAAATGCTGTATTCGATAATTAAGGGCTTGCGGTTATAATATTTCCGCCGGGACTGTAAGAAAATCGAAACTGCAAACACAAATGGGATTTAATTATTGCTGAGTTACTATTCAACCTGATATACTTACTCTATGCGCCATGTTGTGACACAGATCCATGTCCGGCTTCTGCATGAATCATGTGGATCAAATACATCCGCTCTCGTGATACAAAATAATGCGAGAAAATTAGCACAACCCCTTAACCGATTCAGCAGCGATATTGGAGAGCTTTCTCAACGTTTTGACCCGTGCTGTTCTCTGATTCTTGTCTGATATAAAATGTCCTTTGATTATAATTGCGACAAAGACTATTACCGTTGATAAAATGACATATTGTATTCAACGTGAAATCGAAATATATAGGCTCATCATTAACTTCCATGTGACAGTGACGTTCTTGCTTGTATTGTCAATATCTTCTAAAGTATTATAAGCATAAAGTCGAACTTTGCAATTAGCAAGTTAGTGAGATTTCAGCGGACATTTATTAACTATCAGTTTAATCACACTATTGACAAATCACCTAAGATAGTGCCAGTAGTGTGTTTAAATTGGTAGTTAATGAATGTCCGCTTAAATTTCACTAACTTGCTTGTTGCAAAACTCCAATTTACCCGGGCCTGGCTGCAACTTTAAATAGGGAGTTGTTTTGATGTTGAGAAATGTGGATTAGGCCTGCTGATGGTTCCTGATATTGGATGAAATGGCAGCTATTCAGGTCTCTTACAATTTTTCAACTGAGGATGCAACTCAATATTTAATTATTCTATTTATACTCGTAGAGTCGAACATGTTAGTAAGAATGGACAGCCCCGATATCTCAGCCCAAAATACAGCACTGATTAGGCTACAAGACACATACTCAGTCCCTTTATTAGATATGTTGGAAAGTTGTTTCATTTGGAACAATATAGCATGGAAAAGGACTTTTTATGTGGTCAAGTGATAGACCACGATACTGCCATGGTCATATTTCTCAATTAAAAAGATGATTTCTATATCTTCGTTTCTATTATAATGAGCAGAAAAGCTGCGATTCATTAATAATTTTTGAATTGATGTCTGCCATGCCTAATGGTCCAACTGCAGCTGAATGCATCTCATCATAAAACAACAAAAAAAATACAAAAAAACCTGTGAACATAAAGGGCAACTCTCGACATCATTGCTTGGACAGAGGAGTAACTTGATTGTCGCCGACTATCTCACAGGGCAATTTAATTAAGATAACCCGTAATTGGTCTGAAATATGCACCTAAAACATAAAATCCACTCTGAAAAAGCGCCTTGATATTTGATTTATGTTCAATCTAATTCCATGTGAACAATAATTATTAAATAGTTTGACTTCCTGCATTGGGAATAGGAAAAATGTGCTACAAATGTATCTTATGTAAATTATCCATCAAATTTCAAAATCATGCGGAGCAGAATTTATGTAAAGAATATCATCAAATTCTGTTCTTGATTTATTTCCATTAGACACTCCCTCAGGCCCATTATGATCAACTCCATAAATCTCATCAGGTAACAAATTAGTAACTCAGACATTTGATGAATTCTCTGAGCAAATTTTACTCAGTAATTTATGGAGACAAGAAATCTTCCAGACATTCAAGACGTTGTAGTTTCCATGTCAATCCGCGTATCAGACATTCTTGTTGTCTCGTAAATCTTTATCGTGCAATTATCGGCTGGTGACACCTGTCGAATTCATCATGAATGGAATTTCAACAAAGTAAAGACTTAACAGCAGTTTGAGAAAAGGATTAAAAATGCAAGAATTTTTGTAGCGAGGCTCAGCTTTAAACTGAAGGAAAGCGCGATGCTCTTGAGTTCAAATCCTTTAGCATATTCAGTGAAGTTCAAGCTTGCACCCTCACTCTCTCAGACGAAGCTAAAGTTGATGCAAAACAGTTTTTAGTTACAAAACTAATATCATTCGATGTGAGATATTCCACACTTGCCACAATCATGTTACAAAATAGTGAAGATTTGCACTTTCGGGTTATTTCGCATTTGCAGTCTAGCTATTTGAACTTGGGAATCAGATAAGGCCGCATCACGTCACCTACTAGCTGCGTGTTCAAAGTCATTGATATACTGCAGGTCAATAAACCATCTTAATCATAGAAATAGATTGTTTATCTGAAGTTGAGTAGGCTGGAAATTGACTCAAGGTCACGGCACATCCGGTGGAACGAAGTTGGGGCATGTAGAACCAATGAAAAGCTTGTAATTACACATGTGACTGATTCTAACCCAATGATACAGCCGTTGACAGGTGTATCTAAGTGAAAATGTGCTCGAGTTTTGTGCCACTATTGTGTATTGCATGAAGCTTAATTTCCATTCTAGAGGTTTTATTGTTATCAATTTCTATGATCTTAATGCTACATGACTATCATACGGCCAAAATTTCGTATGCCGTGCATTAATGAAATAAGAGAAGCAGTGCATATTTGATAACTATTATTGCACGACTTTCATGTGACGCATTACTATGTCTACATTTATCAAATGATTTATCGCTACATGGCTGTCAAAATCTCTTATGTCACTGTGGTTGTATATCATGTATTCGTTGTATGCAAACGTTTATTTCAGCACATAGAAATAGAACAAAGGCATTTTGATAAACAGCGATCAGATAGCATTCACTTTGAGATTTCTGTAATCGGCTAGACACCACCTTGCTATTTCTAAGCATAGAAATCGAATTATTATCAATGGCATCTATGAACTGCTATTATCCAGAAAAGTTTTACAGTAGGTTGATCAGTGGTTATGCAAAAGCACATGATTCCTTCACGTCTTCAATACCGTGGACAAGGACTCATCAATTGTTTCCAATATCCATCGCTGTAGATTCAACAAATCTACACTTCAAGAACTCTATTATGGAGCGATTGGTAAGTAAGTGCATTGCTATTTTTAGCCATAGAAATAGAATAATTATTATCAATGGTATGCGCTATGAAGACGTCAACTTAGCGTTCTTTTGGGTAATTCGTTTTCCTATTGAACGACAGTAATTATGTGATGAATGGATTGAAACGAGTCAGAATAGTTCTTCCTGTGAACACCCAACTATGGTACAGTCCTTCTGTGAAGCCGCATGAAGTAGCTTGGGGATCGTTTTTAGCAACGTCATTTATTTGGTTGACATCTTCAATTCATAGATTGACTTTCTTTTTTAAGTATTTATCTTTCCCATTCATCATTATCAACGATTCCTCCGAGATGTTTGTCACCTGTTGAAATATGCTTTATCTCTGTGTTTCTGAAAATTTGTTCTGTTTCAACCATTATATTTTCATCTTTTACCACAAGAATAGTTTTGATTCACTTGGATAGGAGCCGCACATTGGCCCACCATGAATAAGTTCATTCCACCATGTCTTGATGGCTTCTAGTTCTCCGATGCAGCAATTATCGTCAGCATACCAAATTTGCTTCGATTGAAAGTCATTGACACTTTCGATATTTGCAAGTTCTCTGATTAATGGAGTTATACCCAATGCATATAATGCCATAGAACAAGGATCACCCTGTGTACATCCCTCTTCCGCCAGCAGAAAAAGAGAAAGTCGCTGGATTTTTCTCACTGGAATTCGTAGCAATTACTAATTGTGACCAAATATGTACTATTAAGTCTCTTGTAATCATTTTGTCATAATTACTTTCAATGTCGATGTGAATATCATTTTGTGAGCAGAAAAATGTTTGGGAGAGTATAAATTATGTTATGTTGTTAAAAATCTCTTCGGGTACTGCAAATACAACTTTTATTCTATGCCACGTTTCGCTATGTACCTTAATCATGCACGAATGACTGAATTGGACGACAGAGCGGCAGACACATCAAGCCTTTAACACTAATCATTCAAATCAATACTGTACATTCTATATGGTGTAAAATTAAGATAAAAGTCATTACTAACAACAAAACTTCAAAAGTAACAAAAAGAAGAAGAAATACATGAGGCAGTTAATGGAACCGGGTACGTGGAGGATTCGGCCCCAGAGCCATTTCAAGCAAGAAAAATGTTTGGTTAGCTGCAACAGTGTCATCTGTTGTCATAAAGCTCTCATTAACTTTAAGAGCAAATCAGCCGATCCACCTACTCCCAAAAATATCACATTTCTATGAACTGCGGCAGAACTTTGCCTTAAAAGTGCAATCAAAAATCATACAAACATCAAATCTCATTTTGAGTGATTAAATGAATGTTGGATCATTACGTTTGTCCTCTTCAGACCAGAAGGTATGATTAGCTTGTAGAGTCCACTACAAGCGACACTAACAAACCCTGCAGCAGGCCCTACTGATGTCATAGGTTGCTGTGGCAGACACATGCTCAGAATCATATTTTTATGTTGCGGTGTTAGATGCCAGTTTCTGTTTCTCTACTTTGCAGACAACACATCAGCCAGAAGTGTCATCTGTCGCATGCGATAGCTGTCCTTCCCTTCTTTGTACCCAAGAGACTTTCTAATTGCTAAAAAATTAGTGGAATTGCTTTGATGCATTGCAATCTCTGAACAGAAATTTTGCGAAATTCAATGAAAGGAATTAGACCTCGTCTAATCGTCCTCGCATTTAGGATTGCAGATGGCAAGGATAGTAGACCTCTTGTGTTCACACCGGTAATATCAAGAACGTGCTGGAAGTGAACCACAGGCTACAGTTAAGTTCAATTTCTGGCTGTATATAGTTCAACCGATTTTTATTCGTCTTAAGGCTGCTGAGACATCAGTCGCCGGTGACATTTCATCGAGAACTTGAAAAAGGAGGAGTCAGATCAAGCGAAATGTTTGTGACTTTGCTCGCTACCTATCCGGGTATTAATGTATGTGCGAACCGCAATGTCGTTTGCCAATCAGCGCTGAGGAGCATTAACATCGCAATGCAATTCAGTAGTTCACTGTGCATCTCAAGTCTACAATCTACAAATAAAGGGTAATAAGAAGCTCGTGCGTGAATGTAGGAAGAAACGTCAATAGCACTCGGACTAAGATAATCGTCAGTCACTTTTCCTTGTCTTCATGTTGCCTCCTCCGCGTCACAAACTTATGGAACAGTAAGTTTTATCAAGAATGAAGAAGATTGCGCCTATTTTCAAGCTGATCAAGTTCTAACAGACCAGGACTGAACTTATCTGGAAAATACCCCGACAATGCATCTATCTGGCTGGAAACTGCATCATCACAAATCTACCATAATGTACATTTTCCTTTCAGTCATTTCTGATTGTCTGTTTGATTCAGATAAAGTGTCATGATAGTATTTTCTCTGAACTGCGGAGAACAAAAAAAAAGTCGCAGTTCTATGCAATTATTCACACGAATCGTATATCAAGACAACTGGGTATTCATGTTTAATGAGAGAACATGATTCTCATTGACCGACGCTATATATGACAAATTTTATCCGGCAATTAGTGCACGATAGGATCTTTGTAAACTATTACCGTCTACTTGTTTATCGTCTTGATTTTCCAGCAAAAACTTTTGCATTTTATCTCTGCTTCAAATCGGGCTTTAGATCTTTCAAAAACTCAGAAATGCATATCACACGAGGATATGTAAACATTCAATTACATTCTAACTATTATTTAACTGTCATGTCTACATGCACGCAGCAAGAAAAAAACAGGACACAGAATGAAAGAAAATTTTTCACATCTGATAAGATGATTCTATTATCAGTCACAATAAACAGCAGAAAATGATGCAGCATTGAGAATGTAAACTGTCAGACACTATTTTCCAATTTGAACATTGAAAACAGGGTTGATGATGTCTCAGTCTTTAGCAGAAATCCACAGCAAGAGTAACTGCCTGAGCTCAAATCTCATTTATCACATTTGTTTTATTTCCTTTCATAGATATCTTGTTGGCAATGTTTTTACAAGTGTCGGAAAAGGAATCGCTTCAACCTTCTTCATTATTCTCCTTGAAAGAGAAGCAAAGTAGACCTACCTTTTAACATCTACTTAAAATGTTGACATTTTCTTGGAATATCATTTGTATGTAAATGAGCATCATAATAAGAGGCTGTGTTCTACATTCAGTTGCCGATGCTTAAGTTGATGAAAATGATCTTTATAGACTTCTGAATTATGAAATTTTAGATATTCAATATGAAATGGAACTTGAGCAACTATTGCATGAATGGCAACAAAACTTGCAGAATCACGTTCTTCAAATGCGAGAGATCGCTGTGTGGATGAAAAAGAACTGACCGTAGAACTGTAGGTAGGATAAGTGAAACTTCACGAAGTTAGACTTTGCTTCCATAGGAGGAACGGGGATAAAAGATGGAAAAGCTGATGACAGGGGTACAGAGTGAAGTTGGAGCGTTGCAGAAGATGGAGGGAATCCTAAACGACAGAAAAGTCGGAGAATAAAGGAGAAGGTGCGTGAAACATTTATAATCCAAGCTGTGTGACTGAATGATGATATTTGGCTTACGTGGATCCTTGAGAGATCTATGTTGTTGATTAAGGTGACTTAAAATCATTTAAAATTACAAGATTCACAATGGAAAAAATGTTTTTTTGTTTCTCTTATTTTTGCACAATTTCGTTGACTAAGTTGTAAACAAACACCGATGCAATGTCAAGGCCAGAAGTGATCAGCTGTCATTTTATTAGTGATTCGATGCAACTTCATTTCAAATAAAACATCACCAAAAGTGTGAGACAATGATAGTCATGTGTATTTCACAAACAGATGAATTTGCTTCAACTGCAATCAGACGTTATACATGTATGAACTATAACATTCAATATGAGTCAATTTACATCAAATTTTTTCGTTGAAGACTTATAAAGACTATAAAAGAAAGCAGAAGATGTTCATAAATCACTCAAGAGTCCTAATTATTGCTGATATAAAACTAGTTCGTCTCGACGATTTTCTAGATGTTTTCCTAACCCTGTATTCGCCTTCTATCAGTCAAGATGGTTTGATAAATCGAGGAGGATCTCTCTAAACCTCTACCTATGCTTTTCATGTAATACAATTATAGAATTTAACCTACAATTTTCATTTTTCCATGTTTATCACAGCATGCTTTATAGTGCATCCACAGAATTAGATTGTTTAATCGCATCACTTTGCTAGAAGTGCAAACTGATTCAAACAGATGGCAATGTAGGAACGTAATAAGTGGGCAAAAAGAAATTTCTAATACCCTACAGAGATAGGAAAAATAGTCGTGCACCGCTTGCGGATTGATGTGAATTCTTTGAAAATGCTCCGATCGCCACGATTCCTTCAGATTCGAAGAATTCAGATCATTGCGCAAAAGTTTTCTCGATAATGTTGGGCCCTCCAATCATTTTAAAAAAAGTTAGCAGGCGCGTGAAAAAACGTTCACAAACATCTCTGTAGAGCTTGACATCGTCTGTGTCTCTTTGCTGTGTGATCCGGTTGATAACAGTCACTAAAACCTTGCACAATTTGGCGTGTTTGATGTTGAACTGGTTGCTCATTGTTCGATTGCTATGGTATTTAGTCAGGAGATTGTGCCATTTCAATAACATTTCAATAATATGCGGAAGAAGAGACGACCTGTCTAATTCTGTGGCATCCACCATAATTGAGCGAACTGTCTATGTTATTTGAAACAAGAGACCCGAAGCGTCGAGTGCATTTGGTAACGTAGACAGTGAGTTCAGTTACATGTGGAAGCAGGATAAGCTATGCGGTATCATATCATGAGGTATGCATGATGTCAAGTTCTTGCACTAGTGCGGGGAACTGCAATGATAGCTCAATGCATTCAATACATAGATTGTCAATGCAAGAACCACTTTTTAAATGCAAGTAGCTACAACATAATGCTGGAAATGTGTATGTCATAGATGTTTAGATAATGCTAATCATAAGATTGAAAAACAAAGACAAACAAAATTTATTTCTACATAACGTGAGAAATGACAATTAAGTTACCTTACACCTGATGAATAACCCATACGAGCGCTTTATATGCCATTTGCGGCCTCGAATCGTAATGCAGAGATACTGAAGTCAAATTGTCGTCAAAAACTCCTTCAACCAAATTTCATATTGTGTTTTTCATTATCCTTCTCCTAAATAGCTTCCTAAAATACTTCTAATATTTCCAAAATTAATGGATTAAGGACAGCTGTCTCCATTTTCATGCGCCATTTAGGACTCAAGTTTGGCTTTAGTAATCATCTCTTCTGATTGCCAAAATAACTCACGACTTTATGCCAAGCTTTTAAGTGTCCCATGATTGCTAACCTGACAAGGTCACATAGCTCAGCGATCATGTTTCATATTCCACAGCGACCTCAGGTGCGATGTTGCAGGCAACTCATAAGCGACTGATATTGATAGCAGAGTAAACATCAACACTATGGAAAAGTTCTAAAATTATCCAATGCTGAAATTTGTATTTCAGCTGTCAACTACACTGTAAGCCGTAGACCGACAATTATCCTACAAAATTACTGACAAAATCAACCGACGATTTTCACCTCCAATATCCTGCGATATCCGACGAATTTGTAGGTTCTTCACCGACATCGAAACAGATGCTTTGCATTCAAATTAACTAAACAAAAACTGATCTAATGTTAAGGCACTATCACCTGTAGTTAAATGAATAAAGTAAAAACCACACTAGTAGGGAAAAATGGACTACTTCCCTACCAGTGTGGTTTTTACTTTATTTCATTAAACAAAAACTGTTGAATATTGATTGATTTTTTCGATTAGTGATTGCTTGACTTTTGGGCAATCTGTATTATTGTGTGGGAAAACCATGATTTATTTTGATATAATTTAATTAATTACTTACATTTTTGATAAAATTTAACCCTTTCGATCCTATGACGACACGTTGTCGTCACGCTTACATGCGCTATGACGACAGCGTGTCGTCATGAGAAATTTTGCTAACTGTTTAGGCGTGAAGTATTCCAGTTGCTTGTAAAACACGTTAGATGTTGTCTTTAGCGCATATTATGTGCAAACCAACTATATTTAATAGAATTAACCGCTGTAATGGTACATGTACATGTAGTAGGTTACATGTACACGTACATCAAGTCTATTGAGGGCAAGTAATGCATTAGTTTCATGCTGCTGCGATCAGCTGTGTCTTGTGTTTCTGCTGTCTTTACATGATCTGATTGTCGGCGATACAACTCAGCGGTTGCAGTGCGATGTCACCTGCATCCAGTCGAGCCACACATGAAGCATATTCAAAGTATTGATTGATGGTGATTGTATAATGACGTCCGGTAAAGATTGCGCGTGGCTGATTCGTTGTTAGGTAGAGCAGCTTCCACGGTATATTGTCATTTGTCACAACTAATTTCTGATCATTCTTTCAATGGCAGCGGCACCATCAAGTAGTACCAGGCACTCAACACGCCGAGTACAGCCAGTCCGTCGCTATGGTTTTGATTCCGATAACAGTGAAGACGATTCGGACAATGAAGATACGACTTTTGATCCTCCCCATATTATAGATGAGTCGTCTTCTGATACCGATTCTGATGGCAGTGAAGATCTAGAAGCGAGTGCCGAAGATGGGTGGACTATCATCGAGCCGACAGATGTCAGTGATGCAACTAACTTTGTGTTTCTTGGAGAGTGGGCTGGACAGATACGGAGATTGACAGTACCGAATTTACTGTGAGAGATTACATAATCAAATTTCTACCAGACAATTTGTTTGAAACCCTCACAAAATGGGTGAATGACCGTGTCCTTATTGAAAATGTTCGAATGATGGAGGAAGAGCAAGAAGAAATGCACTGGAAAAATGTTACTATTTTAGAATTGAAGACATTTGTTGGTATTACTCTTCTAATGGGCATCGTAAAGAAACCCACAATCAGATCTTACTGGCAAACCGAAGAAATGATGACAACTCCCTTCTTTTTGCAACCAAAGTGTCTGAGTCGTGACAGATACATCGCTATTCTGAGATTCCTGAGATTCTCGGATCCATTTGCGGTGGACCCATCCAAGAAGGAAAGCAGACTTAGTGGTTTCTTCTCTATTGTGAATGATCTTTGTTCTCAGTACCGACCACTTCAATCTCTGAGTTTGGATGAAAGTCTTGTATTATTCAAGGGAAGGCTTTCAATCAAGATGTTTATTCGGACGAAAAGATCCAGGTTTGGTGTGAAGTTATTCATTCTTGCAGATAGAACGGGATACATGATTTATTCTCAAATCTATGTTGGCAAGGATACCTGTTATGAAATCGGCGAGCCTGGTACTGAGGCGCTTTCGAATAGTGAAAAGATAGTCGTTCGATTACTTTCAAAGGCTGACATGCTTGACAGGGGATACGTCCTGAGTATAGACAATTGGTTTACAAGCTTGCGGCTGATAGAGTACCTTCTTTCGAGAAATACGGGTGTTCGTGGAAGAGTCAGACCGCAAAGAGGAATTCCAAAAGTTCTTATTCAAAAGAAACTGCAACCTGTGTCATCGGCATTCGCTGAAAAGGACCGAATAATAGCGGTAAAATTCTGTGACAGAAAGGATGTTTATCTGATGTCCACGTGTGACAATGCTTCTCTGGTGCAAAAAGAAAGGATTTCCAAGGGCAATGTTCGAACCTATGTGCTCAAGCCATCAATTGTCGAGAATTACAATCAAGAAATGGGAGGGATAGATCTCACAGACCAAGTTATTCGTCAATACAACTGCGCTCGCAAATCGCATGCCTGGTACAAGATCGGCCTGAATTGCATTCTTCGGCTACTTTTCAATTCATGGGCTGTATACAGAAAAGAGAAAGAAAGCAACGTGAGTTTCTTTGACTTCCTAAGGGATGCCATACGAGTCTTGACAGATTTGCAATCAACACCAAATGGAGCCAGAAGAAAAAGACGACCATCAGAGGAGCAGCGCACGACTACACATGTGCAAAAAAGAATCCCATCCACAACTGGCAAGAAAAATCCATTGAAGCGTTGCCGTGTCTGTTTCAGCAACGGAATCAGAAGAGAATCACGATACATCTGTGATTCGTGCCCTGACAAGCCTGGGCTTTGCCTGGGTGACTGTTTCAATAAGTTTAAACATGACTAATGTCCCACCAAGTGAAAATTTGATGATTTTTGTATTTTTAAAAAAATATAAATTTATTGGATAATTTCGACTGTTTTTGCATGTTTTCTGATGTTAGGGGACTATTCGATCTATTTGGCATCTTATTTAGTGTTGGTTGGGGTCAGGACAACACTTTTTGGTCGAGTAAACAGCATTTGAAAAATCCCGAAATTTTAGGATTTTTACAGGCAGCTAGGGGAGGAAGCCATAGATGCAAAACAGGATCGAAAGGGTTAAGGTATAATTCATTGCTATTCATTTTGTCGCTTTTTGTCAGATATTGTAGGTGTTCAGGGGCAATCATCGTACAATGACCGACAAAATAGATTTTGTAGGATAAATGTCTGTCAATTGTCAGTGAACGGTTTACAGTGTAGTCAGAAATAGTTGCAAATTTTACGGCTCCACCCCGGACGGAATTCGAAAGAAGCTGACTCCGTGCGAAAGTACTATAGCATTAGACACTCAAGATACATAATGTGGTCTACGTGGCACAGTGGTTAAGTGCTTGGCCTAACAGAGGTCGAGTCCCGAAATGGTCCGAGCCATTTCTAGATATGAAAATAAAAATTTCAAACTTCGAGGTTATACACAGCTGGTATCATAAAGCTGGGCATTCGAACATTACTTTACGTAAGGATGCCTTTTTACCATGGCATGTAAAACAATTTCATAAACAATAGGTTTCAGTCAACATCAGAAACAAGAGACGATATCAGAAAACAAGAAAATAAGGAAAATAATCGAATTCCAGAGTATTCGAATCGATAATGGCTATAATAAAAACCACTGCCGAGCGGCAAAACCTAAGAACAAGCAGGAAAACCAAAACCACATAAAACAGCTAATTTCAAATTGTCCTTTGTAGACGACAAGTAGTAAGCACATCCCAGACGCAAGTGCAAAATGTGAAATGCTGAGTCATCATGCTGACTCAGCCCCCCCCCTCTGGAAGGAAGTGTGAGGGAGAGGGTCAAGGATGTGTTGGGAGGAATGGGTCTGTGAGGAGGAAACGGGTCCCCCCCTCTGGAAGGAAGGAAGGAAGGAGGAGTGATGAGGCAAGGGGTAGGAAGGGAGAAGGGTAGGAATGTGGGAAGGATAGAGTTGGAAAAGGCTGGTGTTGGTGGTGTTGGGATGAGAAAGGCTGGAATTCGGCATGAAGGAGACCTCGGATGGGAAAATGGAGTGCAAATTCGGACGTTTTGGCCAAAGTTGGGTCTAGGAACTTCTTCCCAACTCAATCGGAGAGAAAAAGTTCTGACCTCCCCCCCCTCAGCACCGATCTTCCAACTTTGCTTTTAGTGGACGGATTTTGTCGTGCCATAGCTCGTTTGAAAGCTAAGAGTGAGACAAATTCAGTGAAACAACCGGCTTGTTCATATCTGTCTTCGTTTAGATGTGAGACGCCATTTAAGATTTTGGGACATTGGCGGAAAACGACAGAGTTAGAATTTGGGACGTTTTGGGCTGTAGCTTCAAAACGAAGCATCGGATGGGAAAACGGATTTCAGATTTGGAATCAGCGTCAAATTCTGCATCGGTATGGTGAATTTGAACGCAATCGGCGAGAAAAAATTTTCAACATTTTTCGAAAAAACGACGAGTTAGAATTTTAGACGTTTTGGTGTGTAGCGCCCAAACGAACCATCGGATGTGAAAACGGAGGCCAGATTCGGATTCAGCGTGAAATTCTGCATCGGTATGGTGAATTTGAACGCAATCGGAGAGAAATAATTTTCGCTGACGTCCCCCCCCTCTGGACAGCTAGCTTCGATCTTGGCTTCCAGTGGACGGATTTTGTCGTGCCATAGCTCGTTTGAAAGCTAAGAGTGAGACAAATTCAGTGAAACAAACGGCTTTTTCATATCTGTCTTCGTTTAGATGTGAGACGCCATTTAAGATTTTGGGACATTGGCGAAAAACGACAGAGTTAGAATTTGGGACGTTTTGGGCTGTAGCTTCAAAACGAAGCATCGGATGGGAAAACGGATTTCAGATTTGGAATCAGCGTGAAATTTTCTATCTGTATGGTGAGTTTCAAGTCAATCGGAGAGTTTCAAGTCAATCGGAGAGAAAAATTTTCAACATTTTTCGAAAAAACGAGTTAGAATTTTTGCGATGGCTGCCTACTGTAGAGCCAAAACGAAGCATCGGATGGGGAAACGGAGGTCAGATTTGGATTCAGCATCAAATTCTACTTAGAAATGGTATATTTCCAGCTCAATCGGACCTCCAGAATCGATGATAGAAGCGTTTTAAGTGTTTGGATGATGGGTATTACGTCATCAGCTGATCGCCACACACTATGTAAGTGGAAACTCGGCTTGTGGAAATCAGTTCTCCTCCCGACTGGGTTGGGGTAGGTGAACTCTGGAGCTCCGATGATAGCATTGGAAATCTGAAAAACCGGGTTTCTGTAAGAAACCGACTTAGAAAATTTCATTGCTGATATCAGCTAAGGCGTCAGACTTAGAGGTTCGCCAGGAGATGGCCTTCGTCTCCAGGCCATAAAAGACTCCAAAACTTTAAAGGCTTGTAACTTTGCTTCTACAAGTCCGTTTGACTTGATTAAAAAAAGGTTCGGTCGCTATTGACCTGCCCTAAGTGATAGACTACTTATAAAATGTCGTAAGTAGAGCTAAAAAGTTGAAAATTTTAAATTCACTAGTTTTGGAGGTTTTCTGGGGTGTTCGACCCTGCTGAAGTCAACTAGATGATTTTTAGTGAGCCACATATGGACTAAGCGGCTTTTCACTGAAAGCGAGCAAGAC
The DNA here is from genome assembly GCA_907163375.1 of Prostheceraeus crozeri. Lineage (NCBI taxonomy): Eukaryota > Metazoa > Platyhelminthes > Polycladida > Euryleptidae > Prostheceraeus > Prostheceraeus crozeri. The sequence continues at coordinate 74,722 of CAJQUW010004269.1, read as the reverse complement.
ACGGAGAGTTTTGCTGTAATATTCCACTGACAGGGTGTTCCTTTGGGACGGCGGACGATGCCGTAGTGATAAGTGCGGCAAGGGAGTGTGTCATAGTTTAGACCGTAACCGCTGGGACAACTCATGTCTCATGTTGGGCATTTGACACAGTTTTCAACGTAGCACTTTGAACGCCAATCGGTTGAGTCTTAGCTATCTTGTCATGGGTGGCCTCTAAACATCTCCATTGCAAAACGCTGGTGAATCAAGCTCTCTACGGCTTGCTATCAAGCTACTATCAAAGTCTGTCAACCTCTTACCAACTCCACCGGTTTTCATGTCTGGCGATCAAGTCATGGACGGTGCACGATTTCGGTGTGATACTTCCTGTGGGTGATTTCGAGACAGCGGTGAAGTCCGTAGCTGCACGGGACGTGGGCAATGGTAATCCTTGTGAAACCTCTCTGCGTCATGTTTGCAATTTTTCGTCTCCGTGATAGAGACAAGCAGAACTGATGAATGGAATGAAGGGAGGACATTCATGCGCCACACGCAACACATCACAGACTTCTCTCTTCGCTAGTGAACAAGCTCTTGTCAGTATCATCAGAAACTTTATCATATTGTACAAAAGTTTTATTGCAACACAGGTTGACGTATAGTTAGAAAGTTTGATCATCAACGTTTTATTCGTAAGTCTAGTCAGAAACTGTATCATGGTTTGTAAAAGCAAAGTTAGTGTAGTCAACTAGTTCTTTACCGCGACACCCGTTTGAGAAAGTAAAGTTTGATCATCGAAGTTGTATTCGTGAGTGTCGTCAGAAAGTGTATCATGGTTTGTAAAAGCAAAGTTAGTGTAGTCAGAAACTTTATCATGTTGTACAAAAGTTTTATTGCACCACAGGTTGATATATAGTTAGAAAAGTTTGATCATGATGTTTTATGAAACACACATGTCATAAAATGTAAGCGTTAGTGTAGTCAAGTAGTTTTACAGCAACGCACGTTTGTGAAAATAAAGTTTGATCATTGACGTTGTATGACTGACCGAACTCATCACAGCACTAGAAAGATTTAGAAGGTTTTACTGCACAGTGTAGATTGTCTTGTAACTTACTTTCACAGTGTTAAAAGTTTCATTAGAGACAGTTGTCAACTGTTCCCTTATTAGAAAATTCAAACTCCATGACTGTTAGATTCGCTTCATCAGGTTTACTAAAAGCAGTTTTCTATTGCAATGAGAGTTTAGAATGTTATATGAAAACAGTGTTCGCCACAGCACTAGAAAGTTTAGCACAACACAAGTGTCATGAAAAATACTTTATTTGGTCTTTGATTCAACATCATTGAAACCGACTTTACTAATAGCAATGACAATATGCTTTATTTTATTCAGAAGCAAATGATCGCCGTAACCATGAAAGTTGTCCATACGAGGAATAATCTTCCGCAGATGTCGTGTATAAAACTCAGAAGCATCAGTAACATATTCTTGTCCATAGGAACGAAATTGAAAATCAACACTTTCCGCTACTTCACCTTCTGGAAAATGAATGTAATTGATATGTGCAATTAAATGAGCCTTGATGAGACTGTCTTTGAAATAAGATATCAATTCCGTAAATATTTCTCGTGTGTAGTCTAGACATGCCTCCAATTCTGTCTCCTCCCTTTGAAACTCAAGGATGTAATCTTGTATTAAGCCTCCGAAGCACTCTTGATGAAAACGAATCGTGCAATCATCATGTTTCAATGTATTGACTTCAGGTGCCATGGTTGAGTCTATTGCTAAACAACATGTTTGCCTAACACGATTTCAATAACGCGTTACAAATGTGCGTGCGCACATCGGGAACTCTAGCTCGTCTGTGATTGGACGAGAGGTCTGATCCATTCACCGCTTAGGAAAATCTTATAAAAGGCAGTGCACCAGCTCTGCTCTTCACATTTATCTTTCACAAGGTGAGTGTCGGTGAGCTCCTGCTATCAGGTTGTTTTGACTTGCTATCAAGTTGAATAGTCTCTTGCTATCACATCTTCTGCTCATACAACATATCATCGCTGTAATACCTCCTTTGCTCGAGCGTTCCTTCAGGACGGCGGGTACTGCCGTAGATGGATTGCGTTGCACGGGTTGTTCGTCGTTTGTTAGACCGAAACCTCTGAGCCGTTGCTCATGTTGGGCGTTCGACTTCATACTCAACGTGACGCTTTCTCTCGCCAGGTCAGAGTACTTTAGCCATTCGACAAAGGTTAGTCTTTATGATATGGAGTAGAGTGAAATGTAATTCATTAGATGTCACTTCAATGAATGTTCCCAAACGTTGACTAGGCAAATGAAACGATTCTCATCTTTCCTTTTCAGTGATTGAAATCTGCTGACGTAATCTACAATCGACTGTCTACCATGGAGTTTGCAAAAATTGAGAACTACCGCATTGCTGTCGAGATGGAAAAAGCCACCATCGAGCAATGTAAGTATTTGTAACAAGGTTGACTCTATTACTAGCATCATTAGGGTAGACATCCTCATTAAAATCAAGAGCCCTTCCCTTATGTTGTTCATGTCTAAACCGAATCCAAATTTTACCTCTGCTCATCTTTGCTCTCATTCTTTTTCAGTGCATGAATGTATTCGTAATGGGGAACCCGTGCCCCAAGGAGCAATCGGGCAAGCTTACGAACGGCTCGGAAAGTGTAAGTATCCTCACCTATGAGAGTTGGAATGTCATGTTTTAGCACTTCTGTATCCGTATAGCTTACTCTCTATCATTATTATCTCCGCAACCTCTACTCTAATCTCTCTTTCCTCTCTACAGATATGGCAAAGAAGAAGAAGTGGGAAGAAGCCCCGAGGCGGAAATACCGCGAGGAATTTCCGGCCCTACCTTCCCGCTCATCTACCTCCGCCCAAGCTGCGACCCCTTTCTCGGGCATCGTTATCGCCCCACCTCCACCGCCACCAGCTCCGGTACCTGCGCCCGTCCCAGCTCCGGTCCCTGCGCCTGTCCCAGCTCCGGTACCTGCTCCTCGCCATCACGTCCCTCCGACACCAAAGCCCAGGACCCTTCCACCCTCGGCTTGTGTCCCACTCCTGCCTCCTCCGCGTTCATCCTTGCTGCCGGAATTACAGTCTTTAGATGGTAAGTAATCGTGATTGGGAAATAGGGGGATAAGACTTCAAACTTGAAATGTTAATCATGTTACTAATCTCTTTTCTCTTTTTCTCAACAGAATTGGCGGCCTACCTCCTGGACGGTGACGTTCCTTCCCGTCCCATCGTTATCCCAGCATCGCCACCACCACCTGCAGCGGCCGACCTCCCTCTCCTCTCCGTCAAGTCGGTGGAGAGATTGTTGGAGGAGCAGGAAATTGAGTTGGAGATCGTCGGAGAGGAGAGGGAGATGGAAGTCGAAAAGAAGGACTTTCAATGCCAGCGGTGTGACAGGGTCTTCGCCTCAGCCTACAGTTTGAGACGTCACACTGCTGGCCGTGCCTGCAGGGGGGGAAAGCGGCGACTGATCCCTCAACGGCCCAAGTGTGAAGGTTGTGGACGCACGTTCTACAACAGCACCAACATGCGAGTCCACATCGAAGGCGGTTCCTGTGGCAGTGTGAGGCAACCACCGACAACAACAGGTAGGAAGCATCCTTCATCGCACGTCGGCTTTTCCTGCTCTTCGTGTCAGAAGACCTTTCCTACAGAGTTTGTTCTTTCTTCGCACACACTGTCACACACATTCCACTGAGCTTTACACTGACAACAACGTCACTCTAAGGCTGAGCAAGTTTTCCCTTGAGAGGCTCGTTCGCGATTATGAGTTAGAAAGCTCTGAAGCTGTGCAGGACATTCATCCTTTCTTGATGAATAACATAGGCTTAATTCATCAAATGTTGGCGAGTTTAGATAGATTTTTACTTAAGGGCATGTTCTATCTCACTGCTCGTTTCAATAAGGTAGACAGTAGCACGGGAGAAGTAGAGTCCACTGTGACTATTAGGATAGCCTCCTGTGCTGCTGATCTCATAGGTGATGTAAACGAGTGGGTAGAGAGACTTGCGCCCTATCTCGTCAGCAATTTAAATAAATTTAATGAAAGAGACAGCGGTCTGGTCTTTGATGGGATAGAGAAGGTAGACATCAAAATAAATCTTTTAGAAAATTTACAAGGGAGTGGTTGTTTCACCCTCCCCAAAGCACTGGCTGACAAAAAGGCTGTCATCAATGTAGAATGTCAGTCCCAGTGTTTCAAGTACGCCGTCCTCTCCATTCTTCACTATAATGACATAGGTATAAATCGTGAACGAATCACCAAGTATCGTGAATGGGAGGATGAGCTTAAGTTTGACGGGTTAGATGTCAACACATTAGACTTTAAAGGCATCGCCCAATTTGAAAAATTGAATAACATTAAGATTGTCATCCATCTCTGGGAAAAAGGTCTGAAGGGCGTTAGGTATAATAATCGTCAAAGTAACTTTGACCGGGTTGTCAATCTCCTCCTAGTCTATAGCGACAGCCACCCAGAATGGCATTATTGTGGCATTCCTAAAATTTCAAAGTTATACCATCATCAAGCAACCTATAGGGATAATTTTTATTACTGTGATCGCTGCACACGGCGTTTCACATCAAAAGCATTTTTTGAAGAGCATTACGAGTGGTGCTCTCGGGGTAAACTTCAAATGGAAGTCATGCCCAAAGATAAATTTTATAAGTATGAAGAAAACGGCAATGAGCTCAGTCCCATATGTACCATCTATGCGGACATTGAATGTTATATTGAACAAGAAGATCTAAGTCATGAGACAGCAGCCATTACCTGCTATGAAGTCTGGCATCCATATTATAGGAACCAAAATAAGATGCATGTGTGGCAAGGCGAGGAGTGCGTTGAAAACTTCCTCAACTTTTTAGATAGGAAAGCCCGTTTTCATCAACGCTATGAAACGGAGCTAACTAGGAAACCCATGTGATTCACAGAAGCCGATAAAATCAAATTTGATAAGACCACGGAATGTCCCCGCTGCTGTTCATCCTTTGATGATCAGCAACATAAGAAAGTGAGGGACCATTGCCATCTCAATGGTAAATTTAGGTCTGCCTTATGCAGTAAATGCAATATGAGACTTAGGCTCAAACGGCGAACGCTCCCGTCATCTTTCATAACTTTAAATGTTATGATGCGCACATCATCATTCGCCATGGATTCGGTAAAATGAAATCCTGGTCATCCAAAGTGATTTCACAAAGTAAGGAAAAATTTATGTGCATCACTGCTAAAGTCCAAGTCGATAAGACGAAGGAGGGGAAGCCTGTCTTCTATGACATAAAGTTCCTAGACAGTTTCCAGTTTATGTCTTCTTCCTTAGCCGCGTTGGAAACACTTAGAAAATTTAGAAACACTTCCCCTCACTCAATATTTAAAGAAAGACTATCCCAACATAAGTGATAGTCTGATACGACGGAAAGGGGTGTTTCCTTATAGTTATTTTAGTTCAATGGATACATTGAAGGAGACATCCCTTCCGTCCATTGATAAGTTTAAAAATGATTTGACGGGTGAAGACTGTTCGCTGGATGATTATAGGCATTCAGAGCAAGCATGGTTAGAATTTAGGTGTCGCACGTTTGGTGACTACATGCGTGCCTACTTAAAATTAGACGTCTATCTGTTGGCTGACGTGTTTGAGACTTTTAGGAAAGTCACATTAGAACAGGACGCCTTAAACCCCGTTCATTTTGTTAGTCTGCCGGGTCTGTCCTATCAGTCAGCCTTCAAGATGACGAAAGAGAGCATTCATTTACTGCAAGATGCAGAAATGTATACGTTATTTGAACGTGGTATTAGGGGTGGCTTGACATTTGTCAACAAACATGTTGTCAACAGCACCCAAGCCATAGGATCGACCACGCATTTAATGTACATAGACGAAAATAATTTTTATGGGAGTGCACTCTCCAAGCCTTTGCCACAGTCTGACTTCCAATGGGTAGAGCCCCATGACATTGAACACTTCTCCAATCCAGCACACATCATGGCACTGAGAGATGAGGCCGACATAGGTTATTTATTTAAAGTCGACCTCATCTATCCAGACTGCATTAAGAATAGGACCGTTGATTTTCCTCTCGCACCCGAATCTGGCATAGTCAGTCCAGATATGTTCTCTCCCTTTATGGAAGAACACAATAAGCAGTATGAGGCGGAAAATGACTTAAAGTATAAAGCCACTAGGAAGTTGTTGCTCACCCAATTGAACAAGCAGCATTACATCGTGCACTATTCCATCCTCAAATTCTATCTAGGTATGGGGATGCAACTTGATAAAGTCCATCGCGCTATCAAGTTTAAGCAGAAGCCCTTTCTAAAACCGTATATAGAATTTAATAGCAAGAAACGGGCTGAATCCAAGAATCCTTTTGAAAAGGACTTCTTTAACTTTAAGAATAATGCCCTCTTTGGTAAAACTATGGAGGATGTAAGAAAGCGCATGGACTATCGCATCGTAACTGATCCGGAAACGAGTATCAAGTTATGTCGCTCGCCGTTGTTTTGCCACCATGATGTCATTTCCGAAGACATCACTGGTTTTAAAATGTTAAAATCTAAAGTAGAACTTTGTAAGCCCATTTATGTCGGTCAAGCTGTCTTGGATCACTCCAAGTTAGCAATGTACAAGTTATTTTACCACACTTTTAAGACATGTCCACTTCTCCAACGTGTGGAATTAGTAGGAGGTGATACAGACAGCTTCTTCCTAGCTTTGACAACCACGAGCCAAGTCAAGCAGGAAGATATTTTAAAATATTTAGCACCCAAGTTTGATAGTTCCAACTATCCCACTGACCATCCGCTTTACTCTACCTCAAATAAAGCGAAGCTTGGCTGCTTCAAGGATGAGTGTGCCGGCAAACAGATAGAGATGATCTTGCTTCGTCCCAAGATGTACTCCATGAAGCTAAAATCCTCAGAGCTTTCTATAAAACGGGCGAAAGGCATTTCGAAGTCAATCGTTAGAAAAATGACACATAGGGACTATCAAGATGCCTTAGATTCACTTAAAATCAAAAAAGTAGAAATGACCATTTTAAAATCTCAGTCGCATCAAGTCAGAACAACGACGTTTAGGAAACGAGGTCTCTCAGCTTGGGAAGACAAGCGATGCTGGATGAGTCCTAACCACTCATTACCGTACGGCCATCCAGACACTCATCTACCTCCACCCAAGAGACAGAAACTTTCTCCTCCTCCGTCCGGCGATGTCTGATGATGAATGCTTCCTCTCTGTTGTGGTTGATGTTTTGCTTTTTACTCCATGGCGTTTTCTATGGGGCGGTTTGAGTGAGTGCCTTGTAACATGCGTCCAACTCCTGATCACTTCATCTCATGACTTACATATCAACTGGTTTTCCTGACGTAGTTTTCTCCCTGCACATGAGTGACTTTGTTTTCTCCGGTGATGTGAGATATAAAAACTTTGTTTTCTGCTACCATCAGTATTAACTGCATGTGGCTGTGATGAAAATCGGTTGTGATGATGAATAACATATCATGTACATACTGTGTTGTTTTCCTTTTGACATAAAGATGGGATTCTCACTCAATAGATAGAAGTAAAAGTTTTAATCATTTTGTAAGATGGGTAGGGTTAGAAATAAAGTTGATGATTGTAAAGTTAGAAATTAAGTTATAACCATATCACTGTTTGTAAGATAGGTGAAATGTAAATGAAGTCATAACCATGTTAGAGTTTGTAAAGTTAGAAATAAAGTTGACGTTTGTAAAGTTAGAAATAAAGTTGATGAATGTAAAGTTTGAATTAATGTTAAAATCATTTCACTGTTTACAAGATAGGTAAAGAATAAAATAAGTTATAACCATATCACTGTTTGTAAGATAGGTGAAATATAAATGAAGTTAGAATCACTTCACTGTTTGTAAAGTTAGAAATAAAGTTGATGATTGTAAAGTTTGAATTAATGTTAAAATCATTTCACTGTTTGTACAGTTTGTAAGATAGGTGAAATATAAATGAAGTTAGAAATAAAGTTGACGTTTGTAAAGTTAGAAATAAAGTTGATGATTGTTAAGTTTGAATTAATGTTAAAATCATTTCACTGTTTGTACAGTTTGTAAGATAGGTGAAATATAAAATGAAATCATAACCTTGTTAGAGTTTGCAAAGTTAGAAATAAAGTTGACGTTTGTAAAGTTTGAATTAATGTTAAAATCATTTCACTGTTTGTACAGTTTGTAAGATAGGTGAAATATAAAATAAAGTCATAACCATTTTAGAGTTTGCAAAGTTAGAAATAAAGTTGACGTTTGTAAAGTTAGAAATAAAGTTGACGTTTGTAAAGTTAGAAATAAAGTTGATGATTGTAAAGTTTGAATTAATGTTAAAATCATTTCACTGTTTGTACAGTTTGTAAGATAGGTGAAATATAAAATGAAGTCATAACCATGTTAGAGTTTGCAAAGTTAGAAATAAAGTTGATGATTGTAAAGTTTGAATTAATGTTAAAATCATTTCACTGTTTGTACAGTTTGTAAGATAGGTGAAATATAAAATGAAGTCATAAGTATTTCACTATTTGCAAGATAGGTAAAGTATAAAATAAAGTCAAAACCATGTTAGAGTTTGTAAGTTAACATCTTCATCAACGCATGTAACATCATGGCAATTTCTTCGGCTTAGGAAACATCAACCACTTTGCTGACTCATGTCTATAAATAGCTCCGACTCATGAAGGAGTAAGGCGTCAGTCATACGAATCTAATCAGTCTTGTTCAACCTTTTCACCGACACGTGTGTGGGCGTTATTTATCAGACAAAGCGATGGCGCCTCATGTCAGACAGCGCGACCTTTTCACCGACAAGTATGTGGACATCATTTCATGTCTATAAATAGCGCTGACTCATCATAAAGCGAAGAACCTTGTTGATGACCTTTTCACCGACACGTGTGTGGACGATAGTACATTGTGATGACTCATTCAAAACGCATCATGTGATTAACACGATTCTATTAACTGTGACTCATACAGATAACGCATTAAAGATTTAACAATGTCAGCTATTTTAATGATATCACGTAAACCAGTCATGATAGAATGTCCGTTGTGAAACACTGCAATATGTACAGGATGCCACTTCCGAATCAGAGCAGCAGGAAAGAGTTCAGTTTCATAAAATATACAATGATTACTGGTTTTATTGTTGGCTAGATTCACTAACATCTTCAATTGAACAGACACTACTACATTCTTCAATGTCAGGTGGCTCAGGCGGAGATGAGGCATGAGTGTTCGCATTTTCTTGACGACTTCGTAACACATGGACTGCATCACGAAATGAGAAAGGTTTCCTAGGACTTGGATTTTGCCGCAGCGAAAGATTTGAAGATTTCGACCGTTGCTCATGCGAATGACCAACATTTGCGGACGACCGCGATAATAGACTGAATCGGGAAGATGGATATGCAACTGTTCTAAATCGATGTCTCTTCTGAGATTCATTTCGCGCATGGCGTTGATGATGCGGATGGGGAGCATGAATCACAAATGACATGAGGGAGGAGTGAACTTCCCTTTTATACTTTTCCCATGAGGGTTTTGGAATTACAATGTAGCAGTGATCATTATGTAGAATCATCTCTTGAATGCGAATAAATACAATGCCGTCTCCTACGTTAATGACACGGCAAGAGTGGGATAGGATAGCGCGATGCAACCTTCGTAGATGAAAGCGTTCTAGAGGTATCTGAAGTTGACGTTTCGCATCATGAAATGTAGCACACTGACTTTTCCATGATACATGGAGACATGCTGATAATTTCCACATGATTAAAACTTGAGTAAAGAAGGGTATGCCTACGAAAGAAGGAGAGAGTCATGTTCATGTGTGGCATGGTGAGTGTACATTTTCTTTCTTGATACGGTGGCCGTTAGGCCGTGGTCTCATAAAGACCGATGGTGCGATCTCAGTGTGTGTGGAGAGTGTTACTGTAGTTGATCATCATCATCAACATGGACATCATTTTTAAAGGTGATGGAGACAAGATAGGGATTCAACGTAAACAACCTTCCGTCCCTGCGCGGACCCATGTAGATGGTTTGAATTTTAATTTCGAAGGAGTAGAATCCTTTTCCCAAAATGGGGAGTGGTTTGCAATTGAGTAAGTCGAATTCGCTGCCCTCCTTTTCATGGATGATGAGACAGTGTCTATCCATATGCACATACATGTATCGTCTTTCCATGATGGGAACTTGTGGCCGCTTCCCATTGTGTCGAACAATTTCTTTGGGAATGGTGAGATTTTCTTTCAGGAATGTTTCAAGAGTATTGAATTGTAACCGTGTCCAATAGTCTAATGGCACACACACGGCCACTCCATGCTTTGTTGACATAATCTTTAGATAATCTATCAGTTGACTTGGAGTTTTTATGGTTTCGGCTTCTCCATGATGAGTTATCTTTTGATTGAAAGCATTTTTATCCGATGGTAAAGTAAGGGAGTTCAGTGTACCCAGTGCGAGAGCAGAGGCGTTGATGGCTTCGAGCAACTGCATGGTTAGCGCAAGGACGGAAATGATTGCCATGCGCTCAGTCGTCCGTTTTATAAGCAGACCTAGCTCCAATCACATGCGTTTCCCTTTTCTAGCTTTCCCTGTCTTTGTTATGTGACAAAGAGTTATCGCACGTGAACTTTTGACTGCGTGGGTGAAAACCTTCCCTCTTACAAAGTCGTTCTAGTCCTCACAAAGATTTGAGTGACACGCCCTTTTAGCGAACAAAGACGCATTCATTTATCTAACAAAGAACCCGATAGTAATGCACAAAGCGCAATGACTCATGTTGCTCTATATACACCATTACAAAATACTCAGTGAAAAGAAAACTTTATTGCATCTACACAATGTGTCGCGCATCAAACAAAGTCGTGGATGTAAACACACTCAGTTGAATCATGATATGTTTAACAACGTACGCATTTCCTTCCAACGTCTCTGCTATTCTCTCCATAATTTTCTCCATATGACGACCATAAAATTGATCACTAAGAGTAATCCATTCTGTGCAATAAGATCCAAAACGAAGTGGTTTTTGTAAATCTTTCAACTCTATATAAGCAACGAGTCTACCGTTTACATCTTGAGGTTGTAAACTCTCCATCAATCTTTTGAAGAGAGGAAGGCTTTCAGTGAGCACTACTTTCATATCATTCATCTTCATTTTAAATGTAAGTTTCCAATCTTGTAAAAATCCATCGAATCCTTGTTGATCAAGAGTCAAATGACACATGTGGTTACTTAAGGTACGATGCGCCATCATAAACGATGTAACTATAGATTTCACATTGCTTCAATGACTTCCACTATGAATAAAACAGAAATAACAATCATGTTCCACTGTAAGTTTATTCAACACCAGACAAAATTCACAAGTACAGAATACACTTCATAAAATGATCATTCATTCATTCACAAGGAGCAAAAACATGTTTTACATAGACCCATGCTGTTGACAATAATATAGATACAGTTCATAAACGTCATAGAGACTACAATGCCAGCGTGAAGAGAGTTTTGCAATGTAGGTAGCTTTATTTCTAGTATTACAATGGGGTGGTGGTCTGTAAAGGTGATGTCTCTCACCGAAACATATTGCCATGTCAATTACATTCATTTTCCAGAAGGTGAAGTAGCGGAAAGTGTTGATTTTCAATTTCGTTCCTATGGACAAGAATATGTTACTGATGCTTCTGAGTTTTATACACGACATCTGAGGAAGATTATTTCTCGTATGGACAACTTTCATGGTTACGGCGATCAATTGCTTCTGAATAAAATAAAGCATATTGTCATTGCTATTAGTAAAGTGGGTTTCAATGATGTTGAATCAAAGACCAAATAAAGTATTTTTCATGACATTTGTGTTGTGCTAAACTTTCTAGTGCTGTGGCAAACACTGTTTTCATATAACATTCTAAACTCTCATTGCAATAGAAAACTGCTTTTAGTAAACCTGATGAAGCGAATCTAACAGTCATGGAGTTTGAATTTTCTAATAAGGGAACAGTTGACAACTGTCTCTAATGAAACTTTTAACACTGTGAAAGTAAGTTACAAGACAATCTACACTGTGCAGTAAAACCTTCTAAAACTTTCTAGTGCTGTGATGAGTTCGGTCAGTCATACAACGTCAATGATCAAACTTTATTTTCACAAACGTGCGTTGCTGTAAAACTACTTGACTACACTAACGCTTACATTTTATGACATGTGTGTTTCATAAAACATCATGATCAAACTTTTCTAACTATACATTAACCTGTGGTGCAATAAAACTTTTGTACAACATGATAAAGTTTCTGACTACACTAACTTTGCTTTTACAAACCATGATACACTTTCTGACGACACTCACGAATACAACTTCGATGATCAAACTTTACTTTCTCAAACGGGTGTCGCGGTAAAGAACTAGTTGACTACACTAACTTTGCTTTTACAAACCATGATACAGTTTCTGACTAGACTTACGAATAAAACGTTGATGATCAAACTTTCTAACTATACGTCAACCTGTGTTGCAATAAAACTTTTGTACAATATGATAAAGTTTCTGACGATACTGACAAGGGCTTGTTCACTAGCGAAGAGAGAAGTCTGTGATGTGTTGCGTGTGGCGCATGAATGTCCTCCCTTCATTCCATTCATCAGTTCTGCTTGTCTCTATCACGGAGACGAAAAATTGCAAACATGACGCAGAGAGGTTTCACAAGGATTACCATTGCCCACGTCCCGTGCAGCTACGGACTTCACCGCTGTCTCGAAATCACCCACAGGAAGTATCACACCGAAATCGTGCACCGTCCATGACTTGATCGCCAGACATGAAAACCGGTGGAGTTGGTAAGAGGTTGACAGACTTTGATAGTAGCTTGATAGCAAGCCGTAGAGAGCTTGATTCACCAGCGTTTTGCAATGGAGATGTTTAGAGGCCACCCATGACAAGATAGCTAAGACTCAACCGATTGGCGTTCAAAGTGCTACGTTGAAAACTGTGTCAAATGCCCAACATGAGACATGAGTTGTCCCAGCGGTTACGGTCTAAACTATGACACACTCCCTTGCCGCACTTATCACTACGGCATCGTCCGCCGTCCCAAAGGAACACCCTGTCAGTGGAATATTACAGCAAAACTCTCCGTGTCTTGCTCGCTTTCAGTGAAAAGCCGCTTAGTCCATATGTGGCTCACTAAAAATCATCTAGTTGACTTCAGCAGGGTCGAACACCCCAGAAAACCTCCAAAACTAGTGAATTTAAAATTTTCAACTTTTTAGCTCTACTTACGACATTTTATAAGTAGTCTATCACTTAGGGCAGGTCAATAGCGACCGAACCTTTTTTTAATCAAGTCAAACGGACTTGTAGAAGCAAAGTTACAAGCCTTTAAAGTTTTGGAGTCTTTTATGGCCTGGAGACGAAGGCCATCTCCTGGCGAACCTCTAAGTCTGACGCCTTAGCTGATATCAGCAATGAAATTTTCTAAGTCGGTTTCTAACAGAAACCCGGTTTTTCAGATTTCCAATGCTATCATCGGAGCTCCAGAGTTCACCTACCCCAACCCAGTCGGGAGGAGAACTGATTTCCACAAGCCGAGTTTCCACTTATATAGCGTGTGGCGATCAGCTGATGACGTAATACCCATCATCCAAACACTTAAAACGCTTCTATCATCGATTCTGGAGGTCCGATTGAGCTGGAAATATACCATTTCTAAGTAGAATTTGATGCTGAATCCAAATCTGACCTCCGTTTCCCCATCCGATGCTTCGTTTTGGCTCTACAGTAGGCAGCCATCGCAAAAATTCTAACTCGTTTTTTCGAAAAATGTTGAAAATTTTTCTCTCCGATTGACTTGAAACTCTCCGATTGACTTGAAACTCACCATACAGATAGAAAATTTCACGCTGATTCCAAATCTGAAATCCGTTTTCCCATCCGATGCTTCGTTTTGAAGCTACAGCCCAAAACGTCCAAAATTCTAACTCTGTCGTTTTTCGCCAATCTCCCAAAATCTTAAATGGCGTCTCACATCTAAACGAAGACAGATATGAACAAGCCGGTTCTTTCAGTGAATTTGTCTCACTCTTAGCTTTCAAACGAGCTATTGCACGACAAAATCCGTCCACTAAAAGCAAAGTTGGAAGATCGGTGCCGAGGGGGGGGGAGGTCAGAACTTTTTCTTTCCGATTGAGTTGGGAAGAAGTTCCTAGACCCAACTTTGGCCAAAACGTCCGAATTTGCACTCCATTTTCCCATCCGAGGTCTCCTTCTGCCCGAAAAACGACTTTTCTCATCCCAAAACCTTCAACACCTGCCTTTTCCAACTCTGACGGTTTCCTGCCATTTTCCTCCCTAAACCCAAGAAAATGAGTCCAAACTGAACTTTTCACTGCCTTTTTCTCACTCTTTGCTTTCAAATGAGCTATGGTACGACTTTCTACGATGTCTACAACCAAAGTTGGAAGTTTGGCAGGAGGGGGGGGGGGAGGGACCCGTTTCCTCCTCACGGACCCATTCCTCCCAACACATCCTTGACGAACTCCCTCACACTTCCTTCCAGAGGGGGGGGGGCTGAGTCAGCATGATGACTCAGCATTTCACATTTTGCACTTGCGTCTGGGATGTGCTTACTACTACGACAGATGCAATCGCAAAGTAAATAAATTAATCACATAAATATAAATTCCCCATAAAAGTCACAAACGAATATGGTATGAAATCGTCATCATTCTTTAAGCACAAAAGTAATAACCAAATTTGTAATTGCAAGATTTGCCTCGAATGTAGGAGCAACATTTGCCGGAAAAAGTTTATTGCGTACAAATACACCTGTAGAATATGTAATGAATTCCATAACGGCAAAACAGCGAGAATGCTTAAGACGAGGAGGCATCAAGAACATAAGTGAGCTATAAAAAACAAAAGTACATCGAGCGCCCTTCATCAACATTTAATAGACAAACATAATGGCGCTGGCGACATCGGGACTTTTCAGGTCGGTCTCATTAGCAGCGAACTGACCAACACACGAGATACAACAATAGCAGAAGCCAAGGCAATGACACAAATTGAGCCAGCAATCAATTGGAAACATGAATTTCCTTTTTACAATCTAACTTCACAGTTCAAGAGCCAATCATACATGCACAGTTCTTGATATCATTTACTCTTATATAAACCTTCACAAAGGCTGCTTCTGCGCCATCCAAACATCGACCGTTGAAGGCGCTGGAGGCCGAAGGCCTGTCTTTGATACGTCTAACTTTTACTTTATTACATCGGCCTATAAACTGAAAAGGGGAGCTTTTATTACTTTTGTATAAATTTCTCAGAGATAGATGACAGAAAACTATCTGCACGTTATGTACTATCATCGCTTTCTTGATATGACTACCACATCTGTCTTTCTTTGCAAATTCAGCAGCAAATCTTCTTCTACTCATGTGCTAGGTATGAATGTCAATAATACTTTTCATATACAAATAATGAGATTTTCTTGCAGTTCTGCGAATGTAGCGCAGCGCTATGTCTAATTTATAATCAAAGGAGACATTATATACTGTGATAAAGATGTCTCACAACAATCTATGTTTAGCTTCAAGTCATTACCATAACTAGCCTAGTGACCAAGCTCGAGCATTTGACCAAGCAACTGTCATTTGATTCCTGATCTGCAGAAACTCTTCTTCTTCATCTGAGACCCCTGTGCAGCATCTCAATTTATGATGTTCGCATTGTATTTCATTATCATCCACAAGTAGTTCAACATTCTCTAACTTCCTGTGCAACTATTCGGTGCTGACATTTATGAGCCGCCTGGAAGGTCTGAAAGATTTTCATGTGGGTCCAATGCATGCAGATTCAAGGGATTCTTCCAGGGTAGTCGAATTGTTATGAGGAACAACCCGAGACTTGATAGCAGTGGCGGCTCGTCCATTTGGGCAGGTGGGGCACTGCCCCACCTATTGAAATGTTGTCTAACTTAAATAACCAGCAACATCAGTAGTAGACTCCATTTCTTGATCATAAATTTCAACTATACTTCATGTACATCTATTCCATTTGCGCGACAGTGGCGCTAGCAGAATCCATCAATCGTTTTCAAGACTGATGGGCGCGCCCAAGCATCGAGATTGAGATGACGTGAGAGTGGTTCATTTCACGATCTGAGCGAATAGACAGAATTAACATGCGATGAATGCGTCACAGAATGGGCACTCGAGAGGGAGCCCTAACGCTTCTGATTGGTTAACCGTCAATGCAAAGACAATGCATTGTGATTCCCTTTTTACTGAGTGAGGTGATGTGAGGCTAGCACCAGCGATCAGTCCATGAATAGACAAAATGTTGCTTCAACCTTGTAACTAAATGCAGTGACATCGACTTACACATGTATAGCATGTTGCTAACATATTCTTTGCTTTTCATTTACAAAATAAGATCCTTTTAGACTAGATTTTTGATTATGTAAAAATTTCATGCTTATGCCCCACCTGGACCAAATGTCACGAGCCGCCACTGCTTGATAGTTCACATCATTAGCGCTAATTGGAGATAAAATCATCAATAATGGCTACAAATTAATTAATCAAAACGTCCGTTGACCGTGCAGATGCATCATGTAAATATGACGTGATCCATTGGCTACAAACATATTATGTTGGCCTACATTTGAATTTGAACAACTGGTGACTTGCTTTTTTGGGAAAATTACTATACTAAATGTCATTTCCTACATGGCAAATTGTACGATACCAAAGCTGCTTACGGAACCGATGTACAAAACGACAGTCACAAAATGTGCGAAAGCGCCGAAATCCAATGATAATCCAGAAAGAAAGCCAATCCCTTTCGTAGCGACTGAACACGAACAACAGTGCTGTCGTTTATTTTGTTTTCCTCGTCTTGTACATTGATTTCGTTGTCAAAATCAGCCAGATTGTTTTTTCTATATATTTCTAAATGTCTAATTCAGTTTTTGATGTTCTATTTCAAGCATCCGGTCCATGCGATGACACCCTGGTTAAAAATCTGAAATTCCTGTTTGTTGCAACGTAATTCTCATTGAAGTGTTCGATGGAGTATAATAAGAGTTAATCAGTGATACTTTGTACTATTGTAGCTTTTAGTTGCAATCCTTCTTGAGAACACTTCATATAAACACGTAGACCTACTTATATACTTCGTAATTAGTTGCCTGAAAAGTCTGCATTTGAAAATATGTGTTGTTACTGACTTCTTTGTAAACTTGAATGGGGACCTAGTAGTTTAGAGGGAGGAATTAATCATACTTTCAACGTTTAGGGAGAAATCTGAGGAAGAAGGCTAAGAACATTAGAAAATTTCCATCAAGAATCACTTCAGATGTTTCTCCAGCCTGTTTTAAGCACTACCCACCATTGTTTGCAGTGTGCAGAGCGACATCATATTTGTAAACCTGATCAAAAAGGTAAACAGTAGATCTAGTGAGAGCTCTTTCACAGAGGGGACCTTCACGATGGCCAGAATTACTGTAAAATGTTATGTGCCTGTGATAGACCATGTCAGAGACCCTCATATATGTGGGTCTCCGCTGAGAAGGGTTCCGCTAAATAGGTTTTCCGGCAAGTTGGTTTCCGCTGAGTGATTTTCCGCTATGTGGACTGACACCCAAAGACACAACATCCGTTTGGTATGAAGTATTCCTCATTCACCATCTGCAATGTGATCCTCTTCGAATGCTGAGATCAACTGACTCTCGCCTCCTGTCACTTCAGGGAGAGCTTCTGATTCAGGTTTCCAGTTGATCATTTAAATCATTGGGCACTCAGACTAAGGCAAGCATCATCTCGTGTCATCCCCGGGCGCTGTCTTCAGCATCATCTCGTTGTGGCTGCTACAAGGCTCCCCTCATACTGAGTATGAGTAAGCAAGTATGTAATTATTGGGGAAAATTGTATACCGAGCATAATGGAGAATTGTCATTACTATTCTTAACTTGCTAACTAATAATATTCAGGGAGAAGGTGAAATGACCATTTACAAAACACCCATTATAACATTGTTATTTGTAAAAATCTCTCTTCTACTCTTTCTATCTAGCAATCGCAGTGTCGGGAGAGGAACTTTTTCCTTTTTCATATTAATACAGATATATTTTAATACTGACTTACCAATTGGCAGTAGCAACAAAAGGTAGAATATTGAGATGAAGATATTGAAGGAAATGGCGATCGGAACGCTCGTGTCCATTTCATTGACCGGAAAGGCTACTTCAACACCCAATTCAAAAAATATGTTCTCACTTCCAAATGTCGGGACAGAAGAGCAGCAAATGAGAGCTAGGACGACAGCTGTTGAAAGAATGGAGACAGTAAGGGGTTATCATCATATAATCGGCTTATCAAGAAATATTTTTCCTTTAAAACATTTATTTAGGGGAGGCGGGACTAAAATGGGTAATTTGAGTTCTTTGGCCTCTAGCTCATGACCCATTGCTCGTATGAACTTCAAATTCGATAGAGAACTAGTCATGGTCATTGTTCATCCGTGTGTGGGAGCGCAGCTCATTCGAGGAAGACACGCGCTCACACGCGCGCGGGCACTAAGAAGATAGCGATAAAAATGCAGAAAATTGACCGCTTAAGTGACGACAATAAAATCAGACGCTCTCTTTGCTAAGCCTCTCATTCTGTTTAGATTGAATGTTCGAGGCAGACGAGACTGTCAGCGTCATCGCAATTATATACAGACTGACGATCTAACTTTCATTAAGGAGGTACACGATTGATAGTTTCCGCAAAATGTGAGTCTAAAAAAGTGCCTACAGACATTAGCCCCACTCCTAAAATATCACGGGGGTAAAATGGGCAGTGCATTTTTATCATCACTATTATCATTTCTGGCATTCCTATTTTCCAGAGAAAATGTTCAGAATCTATGGGAGATTTGCGGAAAGACGTAAATGGAACAATGAATCAATGCAAAAAGGTTTTGAATTTGATGGAAAGAGAATAGATACAAACAAAGCGGCAAAACATGTGATTTGTCAGAAATTGATAGGCCTATTTTCATCAACTTTAGTTTAGAAAGTCAGATGGCAACCCAAGTGTTATAAAGTCTTCGTTTTAAGCTCCACTAGGTGACATGCCGCTCTCAATTACGCGTAATTCACGCGTAAACTACGAGTAATTACACATCACTCTAAACATCCGTGCATGCGGGATATTGCTGCAATATAAGTTATATAAGTTAGTATTGTTGGCAATCCTGTTTCATGTGTCTGCATGTATCAGAGGCTAAACAATGTGATAGGACCTCAATTTCATGCTCAGGGAAGACAGAACATGCTTAGCGGTTCATCCGTGGTTCAAGTGGCAACGCAGACAACCGTAGACGACGCGCAAACTATAAACGCTCGCCCGCGCTTATTCATAAACATGTCCCATGTTTTAACAGCATCAGATCAAATGATTTCTGACTCTTAGTGCAGCGCGTATGTACGCGGGTAGAAGAATAGAATGTCTTTAACCACGGATGTTTGGGGGTGGTCCGTAATTACGCGTGAATTACGTGAGGCATGTCACCTAGTGTCTCACCACGAACACTCAACTTGCTTCTGAGATCGGCATTAATTTACGTAGTTCGCCCTTACAGCACTCGAAGCGTGTCAGTTTGCTATGAAATATATAATTGAGGCAGTGAGCGGTCATTCAATTTAATACCGTATTCTGTTTTGCTATTTAAAAGCTTGTCAAACACCTTGTCTTTTCGCATTGCTGTAGCCCTTGATAAAGGTCAAGATGACGGAAACGTTGGGTAAATGTTATTTTAGCTGAATATATTTACATTTCGTCTGTAAAGAAAAAGGGAGTGCACACATATGTTGAAAATGGTTATTTTAAGTATTATTGTTTCCTATCTGCAGAAGTTTATCATTATTCAGTTTCAAGAATGAGTGCACCATTTGTTGTTTGCAAGCTTGTACATGTATCCCTGTTATCAGTGGCGATTGACTCTTGCACCAACTTCCGCATAAGAATTGAGCGCATGAGCGATGTGGCATGAATGAAAAGGCCCTTCAATGCAACGTTTGTTATTTGGTATTAAGAATAAAATCGAATAGAATGACTTTTCAGGTTCTGTAAAAGAAACCTTGTTTACTATAATCAATGATGCCGATGCAGCCATGGTTCATTTTAATGTCCTATCTCGATAAGCCAATCATGCATAGGAAACGGTAAAACCGCTTGCAAACATCATTTAATAAGTCAAAATATGCAAAACCCATATAGCCCAAAGTCAGTGCCCATTTTGACCCGTAGTATGGGCTGAATAGGTATTTGGACACTTTTTACAAAGTCGCTTCTAATTTTTTCCAATTAATCCTAGAACCTCCACCTTTTTCGGAGAGTTGGCTGACGCGTTCTTCTTGCCCTGTGAGCTATTCCGGGACGAAAAGAATTACTTTTGCAAAAAGTAAGTCTGAAAACCCCTTAGGGTGTCCATATTAGTCCCGCTTCCACTACCCAAAAAGTATCAGCATATGCAGTGAAAAGTTATATATCAAAAGTAACAGCTCTTTTCGGAGATTGCGTTCCTGAGGTCCAAAAAAATATTTGATCACTTTTTAAAAAGCTGAATTTTTGCAAATTGTTCCTGTGTTTCCATACAATCGACGTGAAGCCAATATACATGCATAAGTAGTATGAAACTGATTAGATATCAAATAGAATGAAAACTTTCTAACAGGTATCCTAATAAAGCGCAAGTTAAGTTGATTATCAAGGAAATGAATGAACCGTCTAAACGTGTCTAATAATGAAGCTGTGATCTTATTCTGCTTCTTGTCTCCAATTTCAAGTCAAATTTTTCCACCAGGGCAAATGAATCTGTGAAGTTAAACTCATAGAGTAGGGATACATAGGTAGAGTGTTGACTCAAAAAAGTATCTGTATACAGTGAAAATTTTTATATCAAAAGATTCAGTTTTTTTCGGAGATTGCGTTCCCGTGGTGCAAAAAATTATTTGAGCACTTTTGACAAAAGTCAAAATTTGTTAATTTACATACTACCGAGATGACTCTCCTATATAAGTAGTATGAAACAAGTTAGATATCAAAAGGAATGAATATTTGCTAATAATCATCCCAAGCAAGTGGAAATTAAGTTGATTATCAAGGGAATTTCATGGTCCGTTTTACAATGTAAGTCTTCATGAAAAAGTCATAATATTATTCATGCTTTCTTGGCTGAAATGTCAAGTTTTTAATTCAATTTTCACCGGCATGATTTCATGATTCACTAAATTCAAGTTTCATTTCTTGAATCTGAATAGTGATGTGGACACATTCACATCTTTCAAATTAATTGAAATCATTGTCTTTGAATCTGTGATTTTGTCATGCCAGTGGCAGCTGTTGCCTGATCACGCTTAAGAAATTACTCTTGAGGTTAGGCAGGAAAGCAGTATCGCAGGTTATCGACTTGCCAATTTAACAAACATTGCCTCACCAGGCTGTCAGACACGGACTATCTGTAAAATGATATCATTTCCTTCTGCTTAATGCCATCATGATCAGTCAATTCCGTTGTAATTTCTTCAAAACTGCATAAATGTGTATATCTCACATTTGGTAACAATTCCGACTGTATCCCCCTCGAGTTCATTTAATAAAATCGAAAGTGTATGCACATTTGGGATTTAATTAATGCGGAGTTACCATTCTACCTAATATACTTATAATAATAATAATAATAATAATAATAATAATAATAATTTGTATTTGGCAAATTTACATAAGATACACAACATTCTTTTTTGATCTGTTTATGGGTGACAAATACAATGGCCCTTTAAGGGCAGGCATGGATGGAACGAAAAAGTTACCATACATCATTTCGGCGGAAATATGTATCAATACTTCGTTTAAAAGAAGTAATGCTTGGAACTTCAATCTCCTCATCTGTTAATTGATTCCAGTGTGAAACAACGTCGTTGGAAAAGAAATGGAAATACACTTTTGTACGGCACAGCTTTGGGTGAATCTTATAATTGTTACCTCGGGTACATCTGCTCGGCGAATAAGAAAAAAGTTGTTCGAAAGAGACATTAACCATGTTGTTCAATATTTTATATAAAAATATGAGCTTGTAGCGAATACGGCGGGATCTAAGAGAATACAATTGGAGTCGATGTAGGCGATCACGATAGGTAAGATTTCTTAAGTCAACGAAGAAACGCGAAAACCGCCTTTGAACTTTTTCGATTTCCTCTGATAAGTATTTTTGATGAGGGGACCATAATATCGATGAAAATTCCAAGATAGACCTCACATAACTTTTATACAGTAAAATTGAAGTATCACGATCTTTCAGTAAGAATACACGTTTGATCATACCAAGTGTACGATTAGCTTTGGTTATAATTTCACCAATGTGGTAATTCCAACTGAAAGGAGAATGCAAGGTGAGTCCAAGATCACGAATCACGGAAGTATCAATAATAGGATTATCGTGTAAATAGTAGAGATGGGAAGCACTTTCACCAAAAGAAATAGATTTACACTTGCTGCTGTTCAATGGAAGTCTATTCCGGAGCGACCATTCAAAAACACGATTAACGTCATCTTGTAAAGATGTCCAATGTTGTGTCAAAGTATCACGATGACGATCGTAAGCCACATATAATTTGACATCGTCTGCATATTTAATCATTTCTGAGCTCAAGATAACTTCATCAAGATCATTGACAAACAAGACAAACAAGATGGGACCCAACACAGATCCTTGTATACTACCACGACGAATATCTTTGTATGATGAAAGGGAGCTACGAACCCGAACTTGCTGTTTGCGGTCTTTTAGGAAGTCTGAAATCCACCTGACAATACTATCATTCAGACAATAATGCTTGAGTTTTCGAAGTAACAATGTATGAGGAACTTTCTCAAACGCCTTCGAAAAGTCCAAGGAAATGACATCAACACCTTTTGAGAGGTCAAGATTCTTGAGAAGATAATTATAGAATAACACTCCAGCTGTCTCGACAGAAGCACCTGGTAGAAAACCATGTTGAGAAAAATTAATCATATTCTGCTTTGTAAGGAAGTTGACAATATCTGTTGAAATTATCCTCTCCATTATTCGACTTACACAAGATGTAACGCCAATCGGTCTATAATTATCGAAATTTTCTTTTGAACCACTCTTATGGACAGGTGTAATGATGACTTTCTTCCAAGAGTCAGGAATGCGTCCCTGTGACATTGAAAGTCAAAAAAAATCACAAAGTTTGGAGGCAAGGAAGATTCCACCATTCTTTACATGCAAATATGATAATCCGTCAGAATCCAAAGTTGATGAAGACGGTAGTTTGGCAATAACTGCAGCAATTTCAGAAAGATCAAATTCAATATCATCCATGGATAAATTCCCTGCTGAATTCAGCGTACTATCACTAAAATACTGATCAAGCTGTTGAGGATCTGCCGAGAAGTTTGAGCAAAACCCACTGTTGAATATTTCTGCTATCTCATTGGAATCACTCGTAATATTTCCATTATGCAACTTCATGCTAGACAACGGGCTCCTGACTTTCAATTTGCTGTTCACTACACTCCAGAAAATTTTGGGTTTATTCTTCATAGCAGAAATAATTTGTTTTTCGTGCGCAAGTTGTGCGTCAGTGATAGAGTTCTGAAGGATATTGTGCGATCGCTGTAACAATAGAAGGTTACTAAAAGACGGGTTAGTCTTCCAAGCACTATGAAAGCGTCGACAATATCGAAGAGCAGTTCTCACTTTACTTGAGTTGGTAGGTTGCCAAGATTTGCGGTGACCTTCTGGTATAGAGATAGCACTTGCAGCATGAAACTCTATGGTTAAACTCTTGTCCAAATTCTGAACTAGCAGACATCATTCTGCGGTCGACAAAATTTACTGTGCAACATTGAGCCATAAATGGTTAGAATGATGAATCTCCTTGCAGTCAGTATTTAACTATATTTACGTGGATACACTCAATTTTCATCAGAAGGATTTTATGATTCATTAAATTGATGTTTCATTTCTTGAATGCGAGTAATGATGTGGAGACAATTACATCTTTTAAAGTTAATTGTGATCATTGTTTTTGATAATGATATTTTTTTTGATAATGATAATGTATTTTGTTGAACTGGTTATTATAGAAATCATCTACAGATTATGATCTTTCAAATGAGCTATCATTTAGTGACAGAGGATGAAGTAAAGTGTACAAACAGACACTTTCCGTTAAAGTATATCAACAATTTTCCTGAAATTTCTATGTTAAAATTTGCAGTTACACCAACGAAAAGTGTCTGTTTGTACACTTTACTTCATCCTCTGTCACTGAATGATAACTCATTTGAAAGATCATGATCTGTAGATGATTTCTATAATAACCAGTTCAACAAAATACCAATTTGTGTAACTTTTATGAGCAAAAACTCGAAAAAATGGAGTCAACACCTTAAATGTCACAATTTTACCACTGGAAATACATAGGATTGTGTTATCCTCTCTATTTCTGAAAAGCAAATGATCTGATCCGGCAGACGCGAAGTTTTGCAGTAGGTTAGAGGTGTACTATGCTATGTGAAAGTTTTATGTACTACCTCGTTCCCTGCACAACTTCACGCTAGCTCCCGGACTATTAAACAATAAATACAAGATATTTAACGAAATCTGAATTATATCAGAATCATAAGCAGGTACATATTAAGGTTTGTGCATTTGTTTTATGTGAAATTAAAAGCTATGTTAGATGGCTCTGTAAACAACTAGTCGACTAAAGCATGATAAATTACATAATCGGCTGGAAGTTTTAATGTTAGCTATTGCTAAGTGTACAAGTACGTACACAATATCAAAATTAATAACAATTCGAAACTATAATGCTCACTATACCGGCATGCATTTACCACGACTCTTCATAATTTGCATTTACGGCACCTTAATGGAATATATACTTGCACATGTAGGTTTAGACTACAAGCTATGATTAGGAGGATAAGCCACTTCTTTCTTGTGTAATCACATGTAGGCCTATATAGTGTAGGCCATTCTATACAGTAACATAGCCTACACTATATGAAGGTATAACTATGCTAGCCCATCGAGATTGAAGTGTTTGCCAAATGAAAGGAAGAATGGCTTAATCATATGGTGCACCATAAGCTATAGAACATGCGCCTATACGTCTGTATGATTCGCATTTGTAGAGTATGCAAAGCCGCTGTCTTTGAATGAATGTGTACATGTATCTGATAAACTGCCTTAGCCAAGTTTATTTAAAAATTAATCTTTTTTTATAGTGTTAGTAGGCTAAACTGGCCCAGGAAATTAGGCTGTTGTCAGTATTTTGTTGATAAGCGAAGCATATCCAAAAAACTATACAAGTTGTAGTCTATTACGATGGCCAGTAGGTAACTGATATAGTGTATTGATTCAAGGAGTCTATACGTTAAAACGATTAACAGTCGGATATACAATATACATGTGTTTCTGTGGTTAACAGTCAGTTACGGTCAAAAATCTAACTGTTGCAGTTGGTCACGTTTAAAAATCCCACGGTTGTGGTTTGTTACGGCTGCGGAAGTTTTCTGCAAGGTCGGTTACGGTTAAAAAATTCATCTAACCGCACATCAATAATGTCGACCCATTTGCATCTTTCAAATTAATTGAAATCATTGTCTTTGATTCTGTTATTTTGCTCTACCAGTGGCAGGTTGTTTAGATATGATCACGCTTAAAATGATTCTCTTGAGGTTCAGCATGAAATCAATAGCAGATCATCGAGTTGCTAATTTAACAAACATTACCTCTTCAAGGATGTCATGACACGGACGATCTGTAAAATATTATCATTCCTTCTGGATTATACAATCATGATCAGTCAATTCCATTGTAATTTTTCCAAAACCATAAATGTGCATATCTCACATTTGGAAACAATTCCAACTGTATTCACCGCGAGTTCATCTAATAAAATCAAAACTGTATACACATTAGGGATTTAATTAATGCGGAGTTGCTGCTCTTCCTAATATACTTACTCTATGTTATACAGCTTCAATTTTTTTGAATGAACTCGAGATTCAACAAACAAGACACAGAGGATTTGCAAATTATTATCATTCCCTCTGTTTTTCTATCATGATCAGTCAATTCCGCGGTAATTTCTCCTAAAGTGTAAGAATTTGCTCAAAAGTGTAAGAAGAACTCGAGTTCACTAATAAAATCGAAACTGTTTATACATTAGGGATTTAATTAATGCAGTGTTGCTGCTCTTCCTAATACACTTACTCTACGAACTAATCCTTAATTTTTGGCTCCGATGCTTGAATATCGCTCCGCCACAGATTAACAACCTACAAGGTGTTATCATCGCTTAATTTTAACTGCAAACATAGACAACTTGCAAATCTGTTTCACCTCTTCGTCCTGATTGATAAAATCCTCATCTACTTGCGATTTTGACATTGGGGATTTAATAAACACTGAGTTGTTACTGCATGTAGGTGTAGACAAGATTAGTTGTACACAACTAGTATCCATCAAAATCCATCGATGCACCTTAAATTACAAATTCTTTAAAACAAAACTAACTGCAGAGCCATAGCATCACAAAAATCCATCTTGTTATCTTATTAATAAAGAAAGTGGTTGTCAAGAGCGCTCTCTGGTTATCTCGCAAATTAAACATGTCTGTTAGACGACAACTATAATTCATGAATAAATGGTGCCACTGTGCTCCTTTTGAGAGAGTCAAGAACTGATGTTCTGCACAATGCATCCATCTAAGAGGATCAAGTAATATCTTCTCCCTGCAATCTCAGCTTCTCAATTGGATTCTGTCTCTGAAAATCTCCTTTGTGTGAAAACAACAATGAAAGTCATTAACATCACATCCCTGATTATTCCATTGTTGGAAAAATGCTACATAACTATCTTTGTTTGCTTTTCCTCTTGCTAATCATATTGCATTTCAAATTTGAGCTGCTGAAATATATTTGCTAGTAGTATATACTTTCATTGAATTTTATGCTGGTGTACATTTTCGAGAGTCTCATACACAGAATTAAACTGCTTAAGTCTTTCAGTTTGCTAGAAGTGCAGACTGATTCAAAACGATGGCTTACGACGGAACTTAGTAGCTTACGCCTGAGTGGGAAAGAAGGAATTCTTAATGTCTGACTGGAATACTTTAAAAGTTAGGGAGGTGGATGTCGGGCTCTTTACAATTCCCTCCGCCAGTCCTTAGTCTTGCCTTACGGAAATCCCAAGAAATCGAAAAGGATCATAGCACTAGGAAGATGGGTATCTTAGATATCGGGAAACTCATGCTGACGGCGATGATGACTCATATGTGACGTCACAAAGTGCGCACGCTTGGACTAACTTCCAAGGGGAACGTGATGCACGAGTATTTATTGCAAATGTCGTCGTAGTGATTCACTTAGAAAATCAGGGTTTCAGCAGGCCATCTGCTGTTTAATATCAGCAGAATAATTAAGGCATCATAAAATACATGCAAATCGGAATTGCAGTAGTGGCCATCTGATGGTCCTGAAGCCATCATAACGAGAGAACTGGAAAAGAACCGTATGTCGTTTTCGCCTCACGGACAACAGCTGTTCTACATGCAGAAGTGCTTATTAGATAGAGAACCAAATAGGTTATGCACAAAATAGACCTCCTTGTCTTAAGAATTATTAGCATTATGATAGACGCGAAGCTGACCTACATGAGTTAACTGAGAGGACAGAAGAAGGGGTTATCAAAAATTGGGAAGGCAATCAATTAATTTTAATTATGGCTCAAGAAGCAATCACTAATTACAATGATTTTGAATCCTTTTTTGAGATTTGACTTCGACGAATTAGGCTACAACGGCTTGCATGCTTTATAAGTTACATAATAGCTTATCAGTTTGAATAATTACTTAAGATGACTGATTATGCAAACCCACAGAATTAGACAGGTCGTCTCTTCTTCCGTTTGGCTAGAAGGGAAGCATTGGAACATGTGGCGTTATTGAAATGGCACAATCTCCTGACTAAATACCATAGCAATCGAACAATGAGCAGCCAGTTCAACATTAAACACGCCAAATTGTGCGAAGTTTCAGTGACTGCTATCAACCGGATCACACAGCAAAGAGACACAGACGATGTCAAGTTCTACAGAGAAGCTTGTGAACGTTTTTTCATGCGCATGCTAACTCTTTTTAAAATGATCGAACGGACAAACATTATCGAGAAAACTTTTGCACAATGATCTGAATTCTTCGAATCTGAAGGAATCGTGGCGATCGGAGCATTTTGAAGGAATTCAGAGCAATCCGCAAGCGACGCACGACTATTTTTCCTATCTCTGCAAGGTATTAGAAATTACTTTTTGCCCACTTATTAAGTTCCTGCATGTGCCATCTGTTTGAATCAGTTTGCACTTCTAGGAAAGTGATAGGCTACGATCAAACAATCTAACTCTGTGTGTAAACCTATATTTCATTGCAGACTTGAGTTCCTTCGTCAGCATTATTGTAGTATTCGATTATTGAAGCGGTCATGGATAAATTATAGCCCGGCAGCCAGAACGAGTTTCTGCAAGGAACGAGGCCGAAAATGAGACTTTCACAGAATGATGCACATCCTATACCTACTACGAATTCGCGCGTCTGCCGAGTTCTGCCTGGATCTTCTTCTTCTTGTCTGACACGATCAAAGAAAAACACAGTTAATCCAATGGGACGCAGATTGAAATTTTTGACAAAAATGAAATTTTCATGTTTGCGCTTTATAAGCTACTCACAGTCATAATTTTTGACATGCAATGTCTTCAGGTCATTTTCCATCATGTTCATTCACTCCTGTATATGACGCCAAGCAGTCAGATTTGACAAGCCTCCTAAGGTTGCCAAACGCATGCATTTTGAGCAATCCACATTTTCCCACATTCTCGCAATCGCCGATCAGAGGCATGATAATTATACATGCACATGATAGGAAATGAACTCAAGACATTCCATGTAAAAAATTGTGACTCTTGGCTTAGTACTTTTCGCTTAATCAGAGAATGTACTGAATATGTACATTGAAAATTCCATTTTAACCAAAGGTGTCAATTTGCGTCCCATTGGATTAACATGGGTTTTTCTTCGATCGTGTCTGACAAGAAGAGGAACTCACTGGAACTAGGCCTCGTTCCCTGCAAAAAGTCGTTCCGGCTGTCGAACTGTAATCAAACCACTCATGCCTAGATAACAGAACATCAAAGGAAGTTTTAAAAGTTATAAGAGTTTTAAGAGTTGCTGAATAGGTCATGGGCCTTTTCGAGTTGCCAAATCGATGTGACCTTGGCAACTCGAAAAGGTGATTATTTGCAAAAATTTGCACTTTTTGCATGAACTTCGTCAAGTTCTCTTCGAAATTTTTAGTCGGTCAGAGCTCGATTATTTTGGGAAAACCGGCAATTCTAAGTCTGAAAACAAATTAGTAAATTGTAATTGCGTGTAATTTGTGATTACGTTTCATCCAAAATATTTTGATAAAACCAAAAGTTTAGATTTCTTTGTTTTACTGTATTGTCATGCGCAGGAAAATTTAAAATGTCGAAAAACCCATGCATACAGTTAATTCTTTTGATGTTGATGTCCAATTTTTTTTCCTATTCTCCAACTCCAATCTCTAGTGTAGTCTTTCTGTTAATGTCCACTCATCAATTTCAGTTAAATTCATAGCACGGTGAGTATTCATTGAATGTTGAATAGAACGGTTGAGTATTCATGAGGAATAGTATTTCCTCCGCAAGTAATGCTATTCTCTGGTCGGTTTAGATGCAGTGTCTCCCATTGTTAGGCAATGGGATCAATCATCAATCAGCATACCTCTGGATTGCGCATGCAATTGAAAAAAACACTCCGCCTGGTAGCACATAAGAAGTCTTCTCTCATTTCATAAGGACATCATGTGTGCCGACCCTAATAAAGAGAGTTCGTTTTGATTTGCAACCTGATTGTGTTTCAATGAATACTCACCGTGCTATGAATTTAACTGAAATTGATGAGTGGACATTAACAGAACGACCACACTAGAGATTGGAGTTGGAGAATAGGAAAAAATTGGACATCAACATCAAAAGAATTAACTGTATGCATGGGCTTTTCGACATTTTAAATTTTCCTGTGCTTGACAATACAGTAAAACAAAGAAATCTAAACTTTTGGTTTTATCAAAATATTTTGGATGAAGCGTAATCACAAATTACACGCAATTGCAATTTACTAATTTGTTTTCAGACTTAGAATTGCCGGTTTTCCCAAAATAATCGAGCTCTGACCGACTAAAAATTTCGAAGAGAACTTGACGAAGTTCATGTAAAAAGTGCAAATTTTTACAAATAATCACCTTTTCGAGTTGCCAAGGTCACATCGATTTGGCAACTCGAAAAGGGCCATGCAACAAATAGTTAGAATTTTGTTTCTTAATCAGCATCCAGATAAGTTTCCATGTCAGTTTGTGAATGGGATATGTTTCGTAAGCTTAGGATCTAAATAAATCACTGAGAATGGGATGCTTGTCCTAGTAAGTGGAAGCGACATCTCAAGTTGAGCAGTAAAGAAGCAATCTTAACAAATAATCTATTACTTGCAATTAGCAAGTTAGTGAATTTCGACGGGCATTCATTAAATATCACTTTAAACACACTACTGGCAAGTCGACTAAGTTAGTGCTCCTGCAATGATTAATAAATGCTGCTTTTTGCAAACACAATGTTAATAAAATAATTACACATTGAGTTGCATCCTCAGTTGAAAAATGGGAACATACCGGAATAGCTGTTATTTCATCCAATATCAGGAATCACATTCTAGTTCGTATCTTTCAACATCGACACAACTCCCTATATAACCCTTGTCCTATATATATATACGTTGTGCCAGTAGTGTGTTTAAATTCATAGTTAATGAATGTCCGCTTAAATTTCACTAACTTGCTAGTTGCAAAGCTCCAATTTACCCGGGCCTGGCAGCAACTTTAAATAGGGACAGGGGCGTCGGAACGATTTTTTACTAGGGGTAGCAAATTTTTTTTTCATGGACAACCCTTCGATTTTTAGTAGGCCTATATTCAAGCACCATCGCCCGAATATTTCAGATTTAGTGAGGCTAACAAGACTAATTTTATTCACATGAGCGCACAGTAGACTTGTGACATAATTCTCATGCATGCATATGTACTACACGTATCATTTGTGGGATGATGTAACTCAAAAGTCAAAAGTAAGAAATCAAAGAGTATATTTCACTCAAACTCTTAAAAACTACACGCATGTACGTGTGCAGGCTGCATGTACTGCAATCAATGTAACAAATTTATAAACATGAGTATGTATGGTGAGTATGGCAATGAATCATCTGAACGACAATATTGCGATGAAAACTGGTTCCAAAAGTGTTAGATGCGCTGAAATTCAATGATTAATCCAGCTATACTGACATTTCTATCTAAACTTCATTTTGTGAAGATAGGTCTACT
The DNA here is from genome assembly GCA_907163375.1 of Prostheceraeus crozeri. Taxonomy (NCBI): domain Eukaryota; kingdom Metazoa; phylum Platyhelminthes; order Polycladida; family Euryleptidae; genus Prostheceraeus; species Prostheceraeus crozeri. Next base: position 43,118 of record CAJQUW010004269.1, on the reverse strand, counting down.
AAGTCAACATTCGATAAAAATAATTCTGAGCATTCAAAGAACTACTAAGTACCCAGCCGCCACTATACTGCATGGCATTTAGTAATGTCAACCTATACGATATAAACAATGTCAGCCTATTAAATACAAATGTGTCTCAAAATTTTCCCATTCAAAAAATGATAAACCTTTTTTTGAGAGACGTCACAAAGCTGCTTGACTACTTACAAATATCCGATGGTTCGGCTTTGACGTGACATGTAGGTACAATTTATGACAAGTGCTGCTTCACTTTCTGCTGGTCAATGCAAAACCAGGTCGACACATCGATACACTTCGGCCCGACATGTATTTTTTGATTCTTAAATCTAGCATTATGTAAATGAAGATTATACATGTACATCTTTAGTTCATTACATCTCACCACACACCGTTGCCAAATCGAGCTTTCCTCTCGGGAATACGGGAAGCAAACTCTCTCATAATAGAGGAAATGCTCAATTCCATGGTCTGATTTTTAAATACATGAAGAAGAATCAAGTGAGTTAGGCGTGATTGAGTCATAGTACATCGGTACTCAGACTTTAGGCGGCGCAAGGCGCTGAATGTCCTTTCAGCAGATGAGGCTGACGCTGGTATGGTGATGATTATCTGAATGAGTTTAATGACCTCCGAAAGCAAAATCCTAACGGCTTTCGGCTGTTTGGCTAAATGGTTCAGCAACGCTGAAGCTTGTGTTGGATCATCCACATTTTCCGTCTTCAAGAAAGACGACAGCATCCGTAGCTGTGCAGCTAAAGACTCTAGATTGAAGTCAGTGTGGTGAACAGGCAAAATTGATTTCAACTAATTGACACTTTTGTCTCTTCTATGAAGAACACTTTCGAAATTAGTTAATGTTTCAAAATCTGGCTGATGGAATCGTCTTGGTGGTCTTGGTGATGGTGCTCCCCTTTGAGGCTATTAGTTCATTAACAGTTGCTTTCACTCTATCAAGGTTGTCCAAAAATCGTTGCATTGCCTTGACTCGAACAACCCATCGAGTAGGACAAACAGCCAGAAGATGCAAGGGACTTTCCTCGTCGTCTTCAAGAACAGTCTCATACAATGTCCGTCGCTTTGATGATTCTCTTATGATTTTACTTACATCTTTTACGACCAGTAAAACATTGCTGAGCAAATCACATTCGCGAATGACTTCCTGAACGACAAGATCCAAAGCATGATTGCAACAGTGCACATGCAGGCTTTCGGTTGTATCCTTTTCAAGTTCGCTTGTACCCCATCAAGCCGTCCTGACATATTAGACGCTCCATCAAAGCAGACTCCTCTTACATTTCTTGCTTCTAGTCCGACTCGGCGAATAACGTCAATGATGCAGTTTGTCAACGACTGTCCTGTAGAGTCAGGTGGTTGATACAGACCAGCAAAGAGCTCTGCAACATCCAAGCTATCCTGAGAGACGTAGCGAAATGTGATGGAAAATTGCTCCTCACCTCCTTTGTCTGTGGTACTGTCCGCTATAAACGAGTAAAATGTTGTTTCATCTTTCATTTTGTTCATTTGAGATCTCTGCAAGGTATGTGCCAGTAGTTCGATTACTTCATTTTGAATGTCTGCGCTGAGCCATTTATCTCTGCGAGAGAGCCATGAATCCAAAACAGGAATATCTGTACGTCTCTCCTTCAACAACAGCATGAGATTTCCGTCAGATTCTTCGCTACCTCTAAGAGGTTGACCTGTGGCAGTCAAATATCGAATTGATCCGACGATCGCAGTCATGGCCTCCCAAGCTTCTCTCTGTTGTTTCCTGGTAGCCTGCGAAAGCTGGACATTTATTGGAGTGGATTTCCGTGCGCTAAGCAACTTCGAGTGGGCAAGTAAATGATGATCGCTTTTCTCGTGCTTCGGTAAAACGCTGACTGCTTTGCTCCAAGTAGAGAACCCGTTTGTAAGAAAAGCTGCTTCTTTAGGTAGAAGGATAAGCCTAGATAGATATGCATTTGTACAGGTGTAGCAGTTAATAGAATCTTTCTTTTCATTATAATGAAGCCAGTTATACAATTTGAACCATTTAGCTTGGCAGCGTCGCCCATTACGAATAGAAAAATTGTAATTCTGATCAGGTTGAAATGGCTCATTTGGAAAGTCAATATCTGAGGGGTCGGTTTCAGAGTTTGAGGAGTATTCAGATGCAGCAGAGGAGCGATTGCAGGTCACAGAGCTTGAGGAGTATTGCGATGTAGCAGCAGATGAGTTGACTGAAAATTCTTCAGTAGACTGCCTGCAAAAGAATACAAGGAAGGTTATTTCCTATCTGTTTAATGAATAGAGGACCAAAAGTACAGTATATATTTTGAGGAATCAACTACGGTCCCTAATGGAAAATCTATTATCTCAAATATAGGAATTGCAAAATGCTCTGACACGTATAGGTTATTGATTCTGTAATAGGTTCACTTACTTTTAACCTTTTACTTTTTTCCTTCATTTGTATTTTTTTCCTCTTTTTAACGATAGCAAGCGCTAAAGCTATGCTTGCTCTTGACACGATCATGAAGGGTGTGCTTCGCTAGTCTTGGTGATCTTCGTGCCGCGTTAGCATTTCGAGGACTGGGTTCGATTCCCAGCTGGCAAGCACTTTTTCGTGGTAATGCCATGAGCAAGGCGTATTGAAATATCATTTCGACCTCGTGAAAGCCGGAGGCATTGAATTATTAGATCACTTACTTTTGTTTCTTTGAGCTCTTCAAGAAGAATTTATCAAGCGGACCAATTCCTTTTCTTTTCATTTCGCTAGTTTATCTGTCAGGAAAACATGTAAAAGGTCAGAAAAATATTTGATGACAACACGTATGTGCCACAGGGTTGAAACACTACACGGTCCTCTTCGATTTCGACTACAATTATTTTGTAATCAAATTTTTAAATCATAGTCACAACAGCAAATAGGCTGCATACAATGTACACACACACTTAACGTACTGGTATGTGATATGTTTCATTGCAAAGTTGCGAATGATAAATGTTGTATTTTTGTCTATATAGCTATGAACTGATAAAAAATTAAGAAATGTCAATTCGCATTCTTTGAACTCATGCATTCCCTACCGCGTGATGCACGTACACTACCAACTCAAATCCATTATGGGAAGTGGTCATTCATCTCTAGAGCTTGCAAAAATCTCGACCCTTCTCGATTTTGGGATTCAAGATGGATAAAACCCGGAACATCAACAGTACACATCTACATCTGTATATCTAAATGTTGGCGAATGAAATCATAGCTGAAGTACAATCATCTTGATCCTGTGATTTTAAAAATTTGAGCATAGGTTCTGGGCTCCCGTCAGGGAGGCCATTCCCTGCGATTCACCTCTATTTATGTAGAAGTTGGCCAGTGAAATCATAGCTGAAAGATTGTTTAAATCATTTACAAAAGTGTGTCGAACATGAACATAGTATAATTTGTGTTAATGTGTACCATTAAAACTCGGATATTTCAAAGTTCATATTCAGAACTACAGACTTCGTGGTATTTGTCGTATTGGCAATTGGCATTCACCGCGTAATGGTTAATCGTGTATTAAAGGATGTAGAATGCTGTTGCAGTTCAAGCACTCAACAGTCAAACTGCGCAATTTGCTACCTGTTTGATAGTTTGTTAATGTACTATATTCCTAGTATATTTCTTCAGAAATTCTCTTACAAGTCCACTTTTGTTGTTCTATAGCTCACTCACAGCGACATTTTCTCTCTCTTTAGCTTTTATGTGTAAATATTTATGATCCAATACTACATGCAGTGTTTCATCAAACTGAAGGATTACTTTATGCTAATGAAGCGAAATGATGTGATTATATACAAAAAAGATTCAAGATTCATAGCGATTTATGTACATAAGCAATCGGTGAAAGATAAGAGCACAGTTCACGACGATAGTTCATAAAGGATGAGAGTGATGCGCGATTTCGAACGCGGATTGACTATTGGACAATATTTGTCAATGAATAGCAGAGGGAATTGCGTCATTTTCATGATAACAATAAGCAATAAGTAGCACGAGCCGACTATGAATGAACAGTGGTTACTGAGGTCGGTTAGTTAGCTGAAGATGTAGAGTGACGTCGTCGTCAGTCAGTCAATCTGAGACAGTACACTGAGCATTCATTGATGGTGCGTTTCTCGCTCGCTATCAGTTCATTAAGAAAACTAAGCAACGCTGTGTGTGATATTTGGTGTTTCAAATGTGTTGTCACTCAGCCTGGCAATGACTGTTCAAGCAAGCCATTGACCACCTGCAGAAAAGGACAATGACAGCTTTCAGTAGACCGAGGTTTATGCTAGCTTACTATAAATTTGAGCAAATCCCGAGATAGGATTTTGGCATTTGGTCGAGGTTGCAAGCTCTAGTGAAAGACCTTATCTCACGCAAAAAATCAGTCAACTAGTCGTATGATGGATATTTCTTCTAATTCTTTCAAGAATTAAAGTTAGGTAATCTAACTACAAATGAACTACAATTCAGTCATATAAAGCTTACCATTGATTTTCATTGCTTTCCTTGATCTTGATGGTCCAAGCATCGCGACTGAATAGACAGTTTCGAAAACGGAATTCCGCATTCTTGCCATTAGGAGAGAGACCTTGGATGTATTCTTCTTCTCAACGGCATCATAATTGATAAGAAGGTGGACCCAACGTTGCATTTGATTGATGAATTGACAAAGTTTCGAGATAGATGACAAGCATGCATTCCTGAATCCTCATCTACCTGCTTACAGGAATTTTTCCGATGTCTTGTGCATCGGTATTTCAGGGGTAGCAAATGACATACTTTGCTCCCTACTCAAACTAAGGGGTAGCAGCTGCTACCCCTGCTACCCCGGTTCCGACGCCCCTGAATAGGGAGTTGTGTCAATGTTGAGAGATGTAAACTAGTCCTGCTGATGATTCCTGATAGTGGATGAAATGGTAGCGATTCAGGTCTGTTTCCATTTCTCAACTGAGGATACAACTCAATATTTAATTATTCTATTTAAATATATTAATTGTTTAGAAAGCAATTATGATTCAATAGCCCCTGCTTATGAAGTATTCCACAAATCCGTGAATATTGTCTTGCTTTAGTCTCTTGCTTCAGCTCGTTTTAGGAGGTGCTGGTTTAGAGTGCATTTACCGAAACATTCTAATTTGTCATCGATGCGCTCATGTAACTCACCGTTGGAGACTTTTATAACTTTGAAGAGTGACAAAGCTGTCAGAATGCTTGCAAGGAGAGCCAGCAGTCGACAGACTACAAGCACTGCTCTGTGTCTCGTCCTCAGCCAATCCGTAACTCTGCAAAGAACATTTTCAACTTGAAACTTTCTGCTGCTCGCTTCTCCATGCGATCAGCAGCTACTTCAAGTTCAATTGACATTTAAGTGCGACATTAAAAACAACTTCATCTCCTTACCTTGCTATTGGAAATGACGCAAGAAAACTGCCAAGCAAGCTCACAGATGATGCAATCCCCGCTTCTTCCTGTCAAAGGAAAAATGAATGCTAATTGAACATCATGAAAGCATTCAGAAAACTTTTCAGAAAATTTTAAAAACCAAATAATAAAATTGATATTTTGCTTCTTAAATGCATATTATCAAAGCTATGCTCATCGATTTGACGAGAATCTCAATTAATGTTGTTGTTTTTTTAACTGTCTCCGTCCAGCGAATAGGAGGCTTCGTATCAAGACAATACGAAGCGACACACCCAGCAAGTAAATAAATGCCTACTGCTGGCGAGGAGTACCCCCGGGAGGAGATGGCCACTCCAATACCGGGGTGCTAACATACCCAAGCCGAAGCTGTTCGCACAGGGTGAGTAGCATTGACCGGGGGAGGTAGCAACCCCGATGGTCCCACCCATTGAAGTATGTGTCTGTGTCTGCAACAGCAGTGTGTGTGTGTGTCTATAATGTCCATCCACTTAGTGAACCCTTGTACATGCGCCTTAAGAGCAACCTCCATTTTTGACACCCTAGTCATTTCTCCTGCAAGCAAAGTGCAATTTCAGCATCTTCTTTGTCAACAACAAAAGACGTTGCTCTCTTCTTCCAGCTTGATAAGCAGCTTTTTATGAGAGGCCACGGGTTTTGAGAGCAATAACTGACTATCTAATGCAAATAAAAGTACTTTGTAAATTCTTCAAATTGGTGAACCGCTTCCAGTGAACTAGTTTTGTGTTGAATTGCATGCTTTCAATGAATTTATCGCAAAAATAATTTCGTATTTCTATCATGTTGGACGCATCGGTTTGGATCTCGTGTCATTTTCGTGTCGTGTCGTGGTGAAGAAGTGCAGTCGTGTTGTGTCACATGTGCAGTCGTTTTCGTGTCGTGTCGCATGTACAGTCGTCTTCGTGTGGTGTCGAGTCGTGTCGTATGTGCAGTCGCTTTCGTGTCGTGTCGAGTTGAAGAAGTACAGTCGTGTCGTATGTGCAGTCGTTTTCTTGTGGTGTCGTGTCGTACATGTATGTGCAGTCATTTTCGTTTCTTGTTGCATGTGCAGTCGTTTTCGTTTCTTGTTGCATGTACAGTCGTCTTCGTGTCGTGCCGTGTCGTGATGGGAATAAGTTTCTCTAGTACTGATCTCAAGAAATCAAAAGCACAATTTTCAAACGCAGTTTCCCGTCATTTTGTATCTTGCGATGATCTGCGTCACTATCAATAGTCTTTAAAATATTCAATTGAATTGTGAGGTATATTCGGAGGTGGTCCTTGCTTAGCTCCAGTCTCACTTATCCTGCCAAATTAAGTAAGATTCATTTGAATCCCCCAAACACCATCGATGTGGCGAAGCGAGGGCTATTATCCTTCATGAATTCACTATTATTGGTTCCTGTCTGAATAAAGCTGCAAATCAGTGACTTCTCCCACCGACTCCTGTACGCAGACTGTGTGAAGATGACACTTTTCAGATCATCTTTTCTCGTTGCTATGAAAGCGTTCCTCCCTACTTTTCACTCTCGAACTATAAATTTTTTAGACTTTTTATTCTAGGCTTCTCCCCTCTACAATATTCTCCTCAGCAACTCAACTTTGCCTGTTCACAAATGTTCGTTTCTAAGCAACACGAAGAAAAGCTTGTATGCAGAGGAAAAACAGATTTCATTCTGTCTCGTTACCTCAGCTCGCAATGAATTTGTTTCTACGAATTGGAAATCAATTCTTTCTTAAGTTATTGGGACGGATGTTTGTTGAATGAAATTCAGGTGACAATCGATGAACGACAGTGTTTCCTGGACTCTAGCAAAGTGAATGAATCGATGATTATGTGTAGAGTCTGTCTGAACGAGAAGTGTGGGTAATAAATTGAAGACATTTCACTTACCTGTGAAAATCCAACATTGCGGAGAGCTTCGCTGAGCATTGATAGCCATCCTAAACAGGTTCCCGAGCTGATGCCATAAGAGATGGCGAGTAGGAGCAGAGATTTATTTCTGCAATGAATAAGTTTCTAACAATATAAACGAAACTTGCTAAGAAAGATTTAGATAACATTATTGATAACAAAAATAAATTTTAATTTATCTTTCGACGCACAGATAACAATTTGCTTTTGTTTTTCTAAAATGTATTTCGGTGAACCGCCTTCTCATTTAGATTTTATCTAACAAGGACTATAATTTCAAAGTCAAATCTGGAAATGTCTAGAATCCTTTCCAAAAAACAAAATGCCAAAGAAAATGTTTATTGTTGAAATCAGAAGGAAAAGGAAATTGTGAAACAACAGCAATAGCTCATGAGATAGAGTGTGATAACTGTAAAGCAATCTCTGTTGGTGAAGCGTCGAGAAATGCAAGAAAAAGAGGTAATGAACACATCAAATAATTAGAGGAAAAACAAGAATCATCTGTATTAATGAGACACTGTGAAAACCAGCAAGGAGGAATTGAACAAAGCTTCCATATGAATGTAACAGCAGTGCATCACAATAACACAATGAAAAGGCAAATTATACCGTAGAGGCCGTAATTATTAAAAACAAAAATGAACAAAACATAAAACTGATAAATAACAAAAAATAAAACCAATCAAATTTACAGCATTACCTCTACAACGTTAGGGGGATGCATGAAAGTGTATTGTGGCCACTTTACATGGAAATGTGCTATGTTGACTTTTTTGTCTTTCTCCATTCACCCATGATATTTTCACCAGATATCTCCAGATTAGATTTTTAAAACATAGTCCTTGTTAAATGAGATCACTGTGGTTAAAAATCTGATTAAGAAGGGCGGTTCGCCGAAATATATATAGAAAAAGAAATGATCTGTGCGTCGAAAGATTAATTTGAATTTATTGTTGCTATTAAAATGAATAACTTGTGAAATCGAAGCTTGATGGAAAAACTGCAATTTCTCAGCGGGAGGCGGGTCATGGGGCGTAGAACCTGTTCAACATCCACATTTAATCGCAAATATTAAGCAATTTGGTAGCTCATCGTAATTCTGCGTGAGTTTCTTCCGTGATAATTTAAAGACTTTCCTTGAAACTAGATTAATATTCTTCGTTGATTTTCCTTTTACTTTCCAGGCTGAATTTTAACTTCCTGATGTGTAAGTCCTTGATATGATCATTGCCAAATGTGCAACACAGAACATGCAACTCACTATGTGGACAGAAAATAAATATTCAAATTAACATGGAACTCATGTTTGGAAGCATATGTGACATCAAACGCAAGGGGTCTATCAGTATCAATAAATGCTTCACTTTTGATCAGCATGAACATCCAATGTACATCTTGTATAATTATAGTTTGAAGGAAGATATACATGTATAATAGTTCTGTCTTCATCTTGCCTATTGGAAAACGTGTGCCTGCTGTATTCTATCCTGTAAGATTTCAATTGTTTCTCCACAGTGGTCAATCAGAGTATATTTGGTTGAAACGTTTAAAAAATGAATGAACGCTTTCTCGACCACCGTGCATAACTCGAGTTACTGGGAGCTTTGCTGGTTACAGTTTCTATTCTTTACTACCCAAATATTCCTCTGATTAGCTCTTTATGAAACATCTCCTCATCAAACGTTCACATCATAAAGAACTTGTCTATCCAGTGGAACAGTTAATTAGAACAATTAAGTAGGCAGGATGTCGAACATGGAAAAATGCAACATTGCTTGAGTTGTTGCATAAACTCATCAAACGAAGTTCTCGAATGACATTGATAGAAGCTGCATCATCAACATCACAATCATTTTAATTGCAAAGAAGTTGCCACAGGCATAGACGCAATCATAATTGATTTTTAAGTCTCTATTATCAGGAAATTGTCTTGTCGGCTCCTTTCTAGTCCCCTCCCCCGCCTGTACCTTAACACGTCTGCTTTACGGAAATCGAATGGGATCATAGCACTAGGAACATTGGCATCTTAGATATCTGGAAACTCATGTTGGCGACGATGATGACTCATATGTGCATGTGACGTCATGCAACTTCCAACGGAAATGTGATCCACAGGCATTTATTGCAATTGTTGTCCAGTGATTCACTGTGCAAATCAGGGTTTCAACAGGTTGACTGCTGTTTTATATCATCAGAATAAAGGTATTATATAGTTCATGCAAATCGGAATTGCAGTAGTGGCCATCTGATGGTCCTGAAGCTCTCATAACGAGAGAATTGCCTGTGGTACTGGAGGTCGGAAACTAGAAAAGAGCCGTCTTTTCTTATAAAATCTCTTCTCGACAAAGTAAAGAACTTGCGGATTGCAAATATAATTGGATCCGTGATGTGGCCGCTGCCAAAGTTTGCCGACCGATGGCTCAGGGGATCTTCGGGAAGCTCTTCTACGTATCAGATGAGCTGATCTCATAACACGTAATAAATGAATGAAGTCATATAAATTCTTCCTCATGTTCCAGCTAGTTAGGCGGGTCGGGGGCCTCTGCCATGCTTATCCAACGTCTTCTTTCGTAGGCATCTCTCTCCTCAATTTCAATTTTGGTCATATTTTCCTGGATATTGTCGCGCCATCGCCTGCACTGACCTCCTCTCCTTCGGATTCCTTTCACCTCCATTTCATTCAGCACCTTCAGAGGATTGTCGACTTCCATCCACATGAGGTGTCCATACCATCTCAAGCGTGTTGCTCTTCCTTGATGAGATAAATATTCACATCAAACATTCGCATTTTCTATATTTTTCTTGAAGATCTTAGCCATATAATAGCGTGTTTCCTTCTAATCATCACGAATATAGAATACAGACGCATCATGTGAAAGTGCAAGAAACAAGCGGCTGAAGAAAGCGCTCGGGAAGTGACTTACACGGGACGTGAAATTAATGAATGAGCTAAATAGACTCATGAAAGCCTTTGATGGTGAAATTGCAATGTCCCGACCATAAGGCGCGGTTCGTTTCTGAGAGCACGTCGCAAAAAGTGCAATTCCTAAAATCATTTAACGTCGGACAATCATTTACTCAACATTACCTTAAGTGAGAAGCCGTATCATCATCAAATAGATGCAGCAATCATTTTATAGTTATCATTCGATAAAATGGCTGTTGATGACACACTAGGAGCAAATATGACAACCGGCGATGTTTCATGGATGGAAATGAAATGAAGAGAATTTCTGAAGTTGAAGGTCATCTACACGTTGACAGACGTTCAAAGAGTTTAACTCAATTTGAAATATTACTGATCAGCTGTTGTTGGTTTATCTGTTCTACATGTGATGGAAGCTTTAAAGCAGGGGTGGGCACTTGCAGCTCGGGGAGATGAGAGAAGCCGCTTGCCATAAGACACTGGCGATGCTTAAACAGGACGCACCTTGCATTTTTTGCGCATTTATGAAAAAATAATTAAAGATTTCATTGAAGAGATAGTATTTTGCGCCTCAAATGCAGGGTTGCTACAAATCTATGAATAAACGTACGTATTATTGCACCACAAAATCAGAAGTCCGATATCATCTCTTAAGCAACTTTCATACTGGAAATGATTGACCCGGGTCTGACTAGATCATAAAGGAAGTATAAATAGGTAGTGTCGACCATAGAGTAGATATATTAGGTAGAGTGGTAACTCCGCATTTATTAAATCCCCAATGTGTATACACTTTCGATTTTATTAAATGAACTCAAAGGAGATACAGTCGGAATTGTTTCCAAATGTGAGATATGCGCATTTATGCAGTTCTGAAGAAATTACAACGGAATTGACTGATCATGATAGCAGAAATCAGAAGGAAATGATATTATTTTACAGATCGTCCGTGTCATGACAGCCTTGGAGAGGTGATGTTTGTTAAATTTATCAACTCGATGACCTGCTACTTCTTTCATGCTCAACCTCAAGAGTATTTTCTTAGGCGTGATTATCACAGGCAACCTACCACTAGCAGAGCAAAATAACATAAACAAAGACAATGATTTCAATTAACCTTGAAAGATGTGAATGGGTCCACATCACTATTCAGATTCCAGAAATGAAACATGATCTTAGTGAATCATAAAATCATACCGGTGAAAATTGAATTAAAAACCTAAATTTTAGCCAAGAAAGCACAGATAATATCGCGACTATTTCATGAAGACTTCCATTATAAAGCGGTTCATGAAATTCCTTTCATATCAGCTTAATTTCAACTTAGTTATGATGCTTCTTAGCAAATATTCATTCCTTTTGATATCCATCTTGTTTCATACTACTTATATCTAGGAGAGTCATCTCGGTAGTATATAAATTGACAAATTTTGACTTTTTATAAAAGTGCTCAAATAATTTTTTGCACCACGGGAACGTAATCTCCGCAAAAACTGAATCTTTTGATATAAAACTTTCACTGTATACAGATACGTTTTTGAGTAGACGCGCTACCTATATATCCCTACTCTATGGTGTCGACTAAGAAAAGTATCTCTATAATGTAAAATTTTTATACTAAAAGATTCAATTTTTTGCGGAGATTACGTTCCTACCGTCCAAAAAATTATTTGAGCAGTTTTTAAAAAGCCAAAATTTTTCATATTGTTCATGTATTTATATACTACCGAGATGACGTCCCCTTTACAAGTAGTGTGAATCAAGTTGGATATCAAACAATGAATATTTGCTAACAAGCATCGTAATTAAGCTGAAATTAAGCTGATGACAAGGAAATTTCATGAGCTGCATAAAAATGCAAGTCCCTGGATGTCTTCAAGGAAATGTTGAGATCTTATTGAAAGCTTTATTGGCTGAGCTGTCATGTTTTTAATTCAATTTGCAGCGGCATGATTTTATGATTCACAAAGCGTCTTTTCTTGAATCTCAATAGTGCTGAATAGTAATGTTGACCCATTTACACCTTTTAAAGATCATTTTCTTTATAATGATGCTTCTGCACTTTCAGTAGCAGATATTTTGTCTTGTGATCACGCGTAAGAAGACTTTTATAGTGAGGCATGAGCTTTAAAGCAATGGTAAGCCATCGAATTGCTAATATAATAAACCATATCACCTCACAAGGTTGTCATGGTACAGAGATTTTGCAAATTACTTTTCTTTCTTCTGTATTGTTGTTATAATAAGTCAAATTCGTGTGCATTTCTCCAAAAGTGCAAAAAATTCGTATTTCTCACATGTGGTGCACGGTTTCGTGTCAAGTTCATTTTATGAAATCGAAAGTGTATACACATTGGGGATTTAATAAATTATGTGTTACCACTCTACCTAATATACTTGGACTAGACCCGGTTTCATCATTCGCCTAGTCTTAAACGACGACATAGTTTCGCCGTGCGTTATATAGTTATACCAAAACTTGCGGCCCGAGAAGTTTGTCGGACTCTTGATATGGGCCGCGACTATGAAACGGTTGCCCACCCCTGCTTTAAAGGAACCACCTGTCGCGTTTGAAAGCATTTCTTCGAAGAATATCGCTTTGTGATGAATGCGAGAAATAACACGCAGTGATATACTGTAAACAACATAGCAACAGTAGTCACCATATTGTATCTGACATGAATATTTGTCATTTAGCAAAAGAAGAAATCAGAAGAATAAACTGCAACACTGTACATAGCAATGATAGTGTCATCTCAGGAAAATGTCAGCATACAGTGTAGCCATTAACGTCAAACGTTTCAGCTTTTTGGGAGATGAGGTCTAAATAAATTTTCGATCAATTTAAGGAAGTAAAATTTTCCAAATTATTCTTGTGTTTACGTAGGCGATTACGTGGCGATAAGGTGCTTGATATTCTAATATTTAAGCAGCATGAAACTCATCAGCTTTCAAAAATACTGAAATTTTGGTGATAAATGTCTTAATTAAACGGAAATTAATTGATTATCAAGGAAGTTTCATGAACCGCAGTATAATTTCTTCATTTAGAAATTGAAAGCATATTCTGCTTATTGGTTTATTTTTTGAGTTGAGCAAGTCAACAGCAAATTAAGTTATCAACTGTTTCTCCAAGAGACTAAATGAGTCTGCTAGTTTCCAAATTATTAGCTAACAGAATGCATTCTGCGGTCAATAATAATCATGGCGTAGAATTAAGCTGCAAATGCACCGGTTCTTCTGCTTCCACCGGTTCTCAGGCCGGTGCACCGAAATGTGCGAATTTCGATCAAATTGATGTTGTACTGCACAGTTTCAATCAAAATCAAATCAGTTTAACTGCTATCTTAGTCACAGCCAGTCGCAGAGAAAAATATTCTGAGCCTGCAGCAAAATTAATATACCTAGGAGAATGCTACAATGTATTATTTTCTAAATATCATCTCAATTTAAACTTAAAAATTTCTATATCATAAAAATGAAACCTTTTGAAAATCACATCTATATCCTAAACATTGCTCTATGTTGAGAAGAAATGTGAATTTACTGACGAAAATGATATAGCTGTCGTCATTCAAGTTCACATGTCAGATCATCATATAGACTGTGAAACCTCAAAATTTCAGAAAGTCGTAGTTAATACTTTCATGCATATTGTGCCTTGTAGAGATAAGTTTGACCCACATCTTTTGGGTCAACCCCAAAGCGGCAAAAGTGTGTAACTAAAAGATAGAGGAGATCAATGCGCTTCCAATAGCACCTCTGCCGACTTCGTATAATCCCTAGAACGCCCGCAAATTGCATTTAAAGAAATTCTTTATTTTTCAAAAAAAATTAATTTTGAAATAATTTATGAACTAAAAAGTTAATATTGCGTAACCTGCTGTTGCTCTTCTGACCAAGATGCAGGCCATCTTATCATCCCAGCGGCCAGCGATCCATCCGAAACATTTTGTCAGCATTCGGTGTTATCACATCACAGAGAGACTGCTTGAAAGTCGAGTAATGTCGTGATGTTTGACATTGTTGCAGTAATTTGTAAATAGCAGTGACACTGCTTCGAATCTAATTTCTACATTTCCTTTTCAGGTGCTTCCTTTTTTCTGCTGTATTGACCTTTGATTCCTTGCATATTAAAAGATGCAATCAAAAACCCGACGCTTCGTCTGTCACTGACTTAGTAATTTAGTCATTGTAATTTTATAATATTTTTGTTTCATATTCAGCATACATATAAGCTCCGTTTCCATATAGCCGTGATCTAGTTTTACAAATTTCCATTAGAGTTATCATACACAAATAACGTGCGGTTTAAGTTTTATGAGAGTCACTAACACGAATTGACAAAATAAAATTTAAGGTGGTCTGTAAGTCTGGTTCAAATTCTTTGGCACTATTAGAATTTTTCTTGTATTCAATGAAAGTTGCATTGAATTCTGTAAAGTCTGAGCATTTTATGAAATAGAGGGACCCTGCTTTTAAGATTTAGAAGTTTAAATTGACTATCACACGACAATCTGCAGCGCCGATACTAATCTATTTCGCCTATACTTTAGTAGGTGCTTCATATATCTGATAGGAAAGCAAGTCGTTATGAAGCATCTTCTATCCTCACCTAATGAATTTGATGAAGTTGCTATAAATAAAGTGCTTTCATCTTTTTGTTGATTCTAACAACTTTCATCCTAGCATTCCGATGGAGCACTTAAAAAATCGTTGAGATATAATAATTTTGAAATAAGCATAGAAAATGATGAAAAACTTTTCAAATTTGCTTGATGTAAATATGAAATTATTCATCTAATTCGTCTCATCTATCATTAATTTTGATTATTCATTTTAGCTCTCATTAGATAAAGTGTTCAGATAGACTTGGGATGCAGCATTGGTGTGTCACTCTGCACCACCCTCTGAAGTTATGATCGAAGCGCGGTTATGCAGTGCCCCGACGAAATTGGGATGCAACCATGCACTTTATAAGCATCACATAGGCCATGTCATAATGGTGCCCTATAGAATATGATGAGAGATATTTAGAAAAATACTGGAAATTTTGACTCAATAAATTCGCCTACAAAACTTCCAATAGAATCCCTTTCACCATGTAATCGCCATCATTTTTAGACATAAATGAAGGTAAAATAATTTTGTTCTTGGTTAAACAAATAGTGCCATGCAAGTATGATTCTACGAAAGGATTCCAGTTCCTACCGAGCCATATGAAAATGCTAAGTACATACAACGCAGCATTAATAATGTGAGCAAGTCTAATGATAGTGAATCTAAGCAAAGCAGTTTTGATTATTTCGATAAAATATTGGCAGATGACAATACAAAAAGAATGTGCCTTAAGATCTAAAAAGAATAAGTCTATGGTGTAGTCGCGAAACGCCTGTCTCCTTCTAGATATTTTTTCTGTCATTAAAACATCCTGCATCCAACTCACACAGGGGAGAGAAATATTCTAAAAATGTAAACCAATACATGAATTTCATGATGTTAGTTTTAGTATATTCTGCTGGATCCGGACATTTGGTATAACGCCTCAAAAAGATTCATTTGTGTTAAGATTATGATAGCAAGGCTACATGCATGTAAGGACTAAAATTGCACATTACTGCTAAATTCTATGACTGATGTTTTTCAATAAATAGATCACATTTCATATAAATTCTTGCAAATCGAATTGTGAAGCTTTATGGTTTTATTATAATGGCAATATCAAAGTTGATGGCGTCTTTCTACCTGCGCAATGTGGATTAATCATCAAAATCCGGATTTTGATGCATCCCACAATTTTGCATCGCCAATCGATAATTTCTTTTGAAACAACTTATATCTACGTTTTTGCCAAATTATCAAAAGAATATTCCCTTTGAATTGTAAGATTTTCTGAATGTCTGAATTGGCATTTTCAGGTTCAAGGAACCGGGAATTTCCTGATTCCAGGATTATCAGGGGAAACAGAAAACGATGCAATAACTTCTTTACTTTCTTTTCATGGTTTCAATGAAATCCTAAGATATGTATGAAATTTCAACCTTCAAATATAGCTCCCATGAAAGTTCTCTCATCTGCAAAGCAAGCTCCTATGAAAGCGCCACTCAACTCCTCATCCACGGACAAAGGGAAGGATGTGTTTGAAGTTCGATCACAGTGTGTTCATTCATTGTCAGCCTTTATCATCTCAAGTCGACGTTTCAGATTCTCTACCGAATACATGGTCACTTCATCACCGTTCTCGCCTGCTCTTCGGCCTCTGCAATCGGCCATTTGAGCCACATCGGGCGGAGAGACGGATAAAACCGCTTGGAGGATATCCCCACCGATGAGACGGGCATAATGAAGAGGAGTTCGATTCCATGGATCACTCAACATGGCCGCCTTCGGCCAACGTTCACCAATTTGTCGTATGCAGTCACAATCACCGAGCACGAGTGCGTAGAGCATTAATGAAAGACCGAGTTCATCTCGGCTCTCTCCTACTGATAAATGTCCTTCTTCCTGCCATGGCAATGGTTCTCCATTCAACAGTTTGTCTCGCCATAGGTGCATGCTTTGCTGCAGTTCTTTGGCGTCCACGATTGCCACCCGGCATTCTTCACTGACTCCAAACAGATCGGGCCCGAATGTCTCTTCCAAGTCAGGGATATCGAATCCCCAAAGACCCGCATGTCGAATACTGTTGTGACGATTTTCGTCCACCAAACGAATCATAAGACGGTCAATGAGGTGCTCTCGGCCGAGCTCAGCAGCTAGATCATGTACAGTCTTGCCTTCAGGATCTCTGGCAGTTGGATTCACTCCATGGTTATAGACTAATGCTTCTAAGTCCTCCAGAGTCGGCTCCGTTTCAGCGGTGACGAGTGTGTGAACAGGCGTTCTTCCATGAGCATCACGAATGACAGGTAGAAATGGGTCGAGATTCATTCTATCTTCTTCTTCATCCGACTCTTCAACTTCAACTCTTTGGAATGAAGAATAATTGAAAGATGTCCAATTCAACAGCCACTCAGCTAAAAACTCAATCGGATCCGTTGGCCGCTTCAAGGCGACAGCAGCTAATCCGGCGGTTAATGGTTCAGCCAAACTCTGAAGATAGACTTCGCTGGCTACTTCGTCCGTCTCTGCATTGCTCGGACCATTTCCTAGAGTCTCCAAAGAGCGGAATATTGTGTAGAGATCTTGAAGAGGGAATTCCATCTCTAATACGTCGATGACCGGATGTTCCAGCGTCTCAAAACTTAAACCGGATTCCGCCCATGAGGCCAATGTAGACCCAGCGTCTCCATCACGAATCAAGTCTGCTATATGTTCCACCAAAGCTGACGATAGCTCGACAAGGTGTTTATTCGTCGTATCACTCTTCTCAGGTCCCAAGATGGTCAGCAGTTGTTCGATGGCTATCTGGTCAGCGTTGTTCTTCGCCGTCACGTCGACATTGCGTAGGAGATAGCGCAGAAGTGCCGGTGTGCAGTCTTTTCCATCATTTTGAAGAAAGAGATGGAGCGCGGAATTGCCACTTTCATCTCGCCAAGTGGGCGTCCAGTCCGATGGTAGAAGTTGTTTCTTGATAACTTCACGGATGATAGCGGAGTCTTGGCGATGTGGCATTTCGATTGCGAACTGAGAATGACGGTGAAATTTCGCTAATTCAGCTTAGAATCCCTTAACATACATTTTCGATGCAGCAATGGAAATCCAATGAGACGGTGTTCAGGTAAAAGCGTGCGACAGCAAATTAACCACTAGTGACGGCGTACAAGCCTTTGGAGAATTAAGTTGAGATTAAGGAAATACAAGACTGAAAGTACAGAATTAAAACTAATAGGATGGAGAAATGACTTCAAGCATGAAATAACAAGATAATTTCAATGCCTTTCCTTCCTTTTTAAACTCAAGAAGATTTATTAACAGAAGATTGGCCCGAATAAAATGATGAAATGACATTTATTGAGGAGAAGTATGAGAGAAATGTATTATTTTAGATGAAACATTTCGTTTCATAGAATAAATTCGTAGAATAAAGGATATGTTGAATAAGACACTTCGAAGGGCGTGATTTCTGAAATGATTCTGCAGTAACATTTCGTCAGAATATTTTAGCGATATCGGAGTACATTCATTCTGATAGATGTTTTTCAAAATGCATGAAAAATGCTTCCAAATTTTTTGAAGTGAAGGAATTTTCTAAAACTTTACTTATAGTGGCCTTGGAGGTGAGTTGTGCTGCTAAACATGGGGACGTCGTGTGACAGGGACTTAGAGACGCCCGTTTTCATAAACGGCTCGATAACAAGCTCGATAATAAAGCTAATAAGATAATAATAAAGCTCGATTGACAGGCCTATCTGTATGGACGACTGAGTCAAACCATTTTGAAGTTCAAAATATGATTGTAGAATAAATTATGTCAATTAATAGTTCGAATGCATAAACAATTACATGAGCTGCATTTTTCTTTTATACGTTATCATTGAAGGAAATTTTGCTTGCTGTCTAAAAAGAGCGTTTCTAAGAAAATTTCATTCACAACTGAACTCATCATCAAGTTAAAGAGGCGAACAATGTACGTGTCTATATATAGCATTTTCTTCGGAACTAGCGCTAACAACAAGGAATGAGAGCCCTTTTCAAATCAGAACTAATTAACAGGAAAGCGGGCGCTTCATAAAGTAGTTAGAAAACTCTGCTTGAAAATTTGACCTTCCGAGATCGCGGACTATTTCGCACTGATAGTCCGTGATTCCGCGAACACAATCGGGCAGTTGCTTTATCTGATACTTTTTTCAAATAACAGAAGGTGTATAATGTTTAATGCTTGCTGCAACGCTTAATTTTTACAATTGTGTTTATCTGAGGAAGCATGCACGGCATATCATACAGGCCTACTTGTGTTTGCTGAGTTGAAATGAATGATAGCGTGGCGTCAATTGGCTTCGGCCCATGTGTGCCTACATAGATCGTGCCAATGATTCGAATACAAGTACTATGCACTTCACAGTGACGGTACCTGAGAATCTGAGGATAAGTCTTCAATATGCTCCAACCACAGAATTAATGTAAATATTTTGTTTATCTGCTTCTGTTTGCTAGAAGTGTGATTAATTCCAAATCGCCGGCACATCGAGGAACCTATTAAGTGGACAAAAAGGAATTCCTAATACCTTATAGAGATATGAAAAAACGTCATGCGTCGCTTGCGGATTAATGTGAGTTCAAGCAAAGTGCTTGATTGCCACAATTCTTACAGATTCGAAGAATTCAGATCATTGCGCGCAAGTTTTCTCCATAATGTTGGCCCTTCCGATCATTATTAAAAAAGCAGCAGGCGCACGAAAATTAGTTAACTTGATGATCCTCTCCTCGGCATTGCTCACTGTATAGTGCATACATTGAATCGAATGTTAGCTAGATGATGTGTGTGTGTTTGATGTGTGCGAGGTGATATGACAACACGCCAATATCTCTCAGTGGCTCTGCTGACAGCTTATTGTTTGCCATTTCCAATAGCACGAATTATCATTCACGAATTATCCATTCGAGAAGGAGCAAGTTGTATAATTCTGTGATGTGCAGTTTCGATATTAAGGCTGTATATATTAATGTTAATTATAATATTTATATTAAGGCTACTTCTCACCATTCCTTACTGCATAGTGCATACACCGAATCGAATGTTAGCAAAGACAGGGATGTTTGTTTTGGTGTGTGTGAGGTAATATCACAGCACGCACGCATCTCTCACTGACTCTGGTGTCCTCTGTTGACAGCTTATTGTTTGCCATTTCCAATAGCAAGCAATACACGAATTATCCATTCGAGAAGGAGCACGTTGTCTAATTCTAGGATGTGCCATTTCGATATTAAGGTTAGATATGATTCTTCCTTCCTAGGAAACCGAAGCGCGCGCAGATGAATCTAATTCTGTGGTTCCAACGCATAAAGGCGCTCTGTATGAGAACAAATCATTCAAATTAAAAAAATTAAAAAAAACACAGTAGAATTTGGGCCTTACTACCGCTACTGTAGATTAAATTTACCGATAAATTAAGCAATTCATGCACATCCATATATCCTTATGTTTTTTTATATCAATGCAGGTGCAAAAAGAAAGCGTGAAAATAAACGTACATAGCAGTCCGCTACTGTACGTCTGCAAATTGTTCTCATTAATTCTTCACTCCTCGTCGGAATTGGCGGGTTCATTGGGTAGACTCAAAGTCTAAAATTTTCTTTCAAAAAATCTGAGGATGTCTCCTCCAGAGCTGACGAGGCGCCTAACAGCAACAGAGCTCGGCAGAGGAGTGTTCTACTTCACAAAGATTGCGATTCACGCACCTCTGTGTGCAGCCGGGAACTGCTCTCGGTTAATTGACCCATCACCGCTTCTGAAAGCACTGATTTGACTTTCCATTAGCGATTTTGTTCGCATATTAGATTACTTCAGTTGGTAATTGAAGAAAAAGTAAGATGTGAACTAAATCATCTTCAACATTTCTAACATTTCCTATAAAAATCATGGAATTGAATTTAATCCGTGATTGCGATGGAATTTCGGTAGGACTTAATTATGCAGATTGTAGGACATCACTCTGAAGTTCAAGATGGAGTCCATTGTTGCAGTCATATCATGATAGCATCCAAGTTGTCGTGTGATTGCGGTGATATGACTTGAATTTATATGTACTCAGTAATAATTTCGAAATAAATACATTCACATGACCTTGATAGTGCAAATGCAAAGCCCACCGTGACCGTTTCTAGTCCAACACCAGCTTTTATTGTGAAATGCGAAGGCTCCCGCGTACATTAATTCCCAGAATTCTCCGTTATAATTTTCGGACGTTGATGATTGAGAGTTTGCTTAGCGGTAGGTGAGAGTCGAGCTATGTTCCTGTTTTTGTCCACTCATAAAATTTGATTGCAGTCATAAGCAAAGTAAATTTGAACCGGATGTAAATTTGTCGCAGACTATTTAAAGAGCACGTACTATCGAAGCTGTTACCGACAAAAGTGTTGAAAAAGTTCCAGTGTGATTGTTGTCATTGTTGTGTCATGCAAATCAGTATAATATCAATAGACAAAGCTCGAGTCAAAGGCAACATGGCAGCTATCTTGCATATAATCCTAGTTTATTTAAAAAACTGGTAACCTACATCATGGATCATTATAGGAGATCATTTTTGGTTATCATTGCTGCATCAAATATCGATCATTTTCAATGAAAGTTTATCAACTACACACAATTTTAAATTGATGCTTGGCATTTGACTGATGTCTGCTTCACACGGTTTTTCTCCAGTCTCTACCAGGCAGGACAATTCCACATCCTTCTCCAAAAAAAATGAGCACACTTTCGATTTTAGCATGCGCTTTGGAGGAGTCATCACACACGATTGACGTGAGGGTAGTAGACAATGTTCACAAACAAACAGGCATTTCACTCTTGTCTCTGATGTGACCTTTGGTGCGGAGGTATGATCGTGGCTAGGAAGGTTTATCTTCTCTACAAAATCACCGAGGGAAAGGAAAATCCTTTTTTCACTATCACGGTTCATTCCCTCAACTATTACAAGCTTTGCATGCAGCAGTGTCTCTGTACTTTTGTTTGACGGAGATAGTTGACATCAAGACAGTGACAGTTATGTACGAGGATAAATAATTTGTCTGTATTATATTCGGGTCTAGTTATAGGCCGGAGTCCGGAGCTCCATCATTTGATAGGACTCCGACTCCGCATCCCCGCCTTGCATAATGCTCTCAGATAACCTCAAGTTTCTCTAACTTTTCATGAGTACAGTGTCAGAGTACGAAGTGTGAATGCAGAGGGTTGCGAACAGCTTCCTGGCGCAGTTTTTCTTTTTAGAACTAAAATGTGGGACATGGATTTTCTTGAGCTGTAGGTGTAGCTCATATTCGAACTTTTCCGTACAAATCTTTGGATTTAGCCCATTGGTTGGTCAGATTCATGGCCTATAGTGCATGTTGAAAAGTATTTTCGAATGTCTGAAAATTGCCATGTTTTATGAATATTTTGTATGGAAACTTTCACCGTACCGCTTTCATGGTAACGATTTTCAATATTGCACTTTCATGCCTGTAGATGTGAGTCTACTAATTACATGTAAGCCAATAGCTATCACCTATAGCTTTTATAGATAGTCTTCAAAATTGAAATGTTTGTTAATACTGCTTAATAAGTATTGTGAAAGTTGCACGTGGCATAAGTAAGTAGTAATTTTGTGTAAACTTCGAATATCTTTTGGTCTTGTTTAATCCTTAGATTTGAAGGCAATTAGAGGGTTCGAATATCTTTTTGTAGATGCATTGTTATTATAACTTTCAAAATATCTTTCGCATTTCATTTGATTAATTGTAAGTTTCATTCTTCTATGCAGACGATCTCGTATTGGCTCCAAAAATAAATCACAGAAAAGCTAAAAATAAGCAATGACTGCCTAGCATCAAAAGGTCTGGAAGTGAAGCCCTCTAACCTGATAAAAACTGCCTGCGTTAAAGCAGTGGCTAATTCACGCTCTCAACAGATGGTGCGGTGGCCCTGTGGTCAGAAGACATGCTTGCAAGGACTCTAGCTCCAACGTCGCTGGTTCGAACCCACCCACGACTGATGAGCCCCAACAGGCCGAAATATGTCTCGTGGTGGGCACATCTGTTGAGGTTTCACAAAGTAAGGTAGCTTCAATCTTATCAATCTCTTTTTGAACACAAAAGGAACTTCTCACTACAATTGATCATCGCTAAAGGCATTTATAGCCAAAATGAAGGAAAATTTCAAAATTTTCAAAAACATTTCAAAATTGAGGATTTCAAATTTTTAATTGCGATTTATAGAAGGACGATGAAAGAGCTAGTATAAATGAATACCATTAGAAAATTCACAAACTAAGTGTATTAGTGAATATGGTGTCACTCGGAGCAACAGTTTAGGAGGCATGAAGGGAGGCGAATGCGCCGGCGGCCGAATGGGCATCACGGTGCGATGTGGATGGTTTTAATTTGCGTGATGAGAATTGCTACACTGATGATGGAAATTGCATGCAGTTTAGATTCTTCATTGCGTTCATATCTCCAAATACATGTCGGTCGTTCGATCGGGCAAGGCAGAAGGTCGCCTTCTTCGACTGTGTTGTACGAGAGCGTCTTCAACAGCTACTAGTCCGGCAGCCAGAGCGAGTTTCTGCAGGGAACGAGGCCGAAAGTGAGACTTTCACAGAATGGTGTACACCCTATGCCTACTACGAATCGGCATGTCTGCCGAGTTCTAGTGAGGTCCTCTTCTTGTCAGACAAGATCAAAGAAAAACACATGTAAATCCAATGGGACGCAGATTGCAGTTTTTGGCTAAAATGAAATTTTCTATGTTTGCGCTTTATAAGCTACACACAGTCATAATTTTTGGCATGGAATATCTTCAGGTCATTTCCTTTCATGTTCATGCACTTCTGTCTATGAAGCTAAACGCATTCAGATTTGGCGAGCCTCTTAATGTCAACAAACAGAAACATTTTTAGCAACTTTATCCACATTCAACCACATTCTCATATACATTTCCGATTAGATGCATGATAACAGAACATGCACATCATAGGAAATGACCTGAAGATATTCCATGCCAAAAATTATGACTCTGGGCTTAGTACTTTTCGTTTAATCAGAAAAAACATAGAAAATTTCATTTTAGCCAAAAACTGCAATCTGCGTCCCATTGGATTTACATGTGTTTTTCTTTGATGCTGTCTGACAAGAAGAGGAACTCACTAGAACTCGGCAGACGCACCGATTCGTAGTAGGCATAGGGTGCACATCATTCTGTGAAAGTCTCACTTTCGGCCTCGTTCCCTGCAGAAACTCGTTCTGGCTGCCGGACTATACTGACGCATCTCGAGGCTACAATTATACTAGCGCACCGACCGATTCTTTGTGTACAGAAAACGCAGCAGCAACGTTCATTTTACCGTGGAATTGATTTATTTATTGACTTTGAAATTTTATTAACTGCAATATTCATGCAAATGTCTTCAGACGTTTCCGTTTGGCAAAAGTCGACGAAGGTCTAGCGGAAGGCTAATCATGACAGGAAGAATAGTTTTTCTTTCCTATTCATTGCTAATTTGATTCCGGCCCATAATTGCTTAAATCTTTGAAGACTTCATATCAATGTAAATAGAATTATTAAATATTGAGTGGCATCCTCAGTTGAAAAACGGAAACATAAAAACGGAAACATACCTGAATAGCCCTAACCGGCGCTGTGGCCTTGTGGTAGAGTGTTCGCTCTGCGTCCGGGAGACCTTGATTCAAACCTTGGTCGGGTCAAACCTAAGACTTTTAAAGTAGGTACACTCTGCATTCTTGCTAAACACTCAGCACGAAAAAGAATGACAGTGGTAAATGACAACTCGGCTACATGGAAGAAAGGCTCCGTGCCTAATATGCTTCCGAGTATAAACAACGTTCATTTATTTATTTCATCCAATATCAGGAATCATCAGCAGGCCTAGTTTACATCTCTCAACATCGACTCAACTTCATATCAAACTTACCGGACAGCAGCTCTGAGACCCGTTCTTAGATTCAATCGAACCATCAATGCACTATGAGAAGGCGGTAGTGGAGGTCTATCAGGAAAATAAAGAATTACACAGAGCAGCAGAGTACCACACATAGAAGCCTCTGGAAGTTGAAAATCATCGTCAATGCACATTCACAGATCATTGTGTACAAATACTCACGTCCGATGAGCAGATTTCTGATCTGAGAAGAAATTTTGTAGATATCTGACGCGTTGGCTGAAAGTTGAAGTAACAAACTTCAACATCTAAATATCCGAATAGCAATTGAGATCTAGCTGTCGACGTTTGTCAGCAGCATTTTCTCACATTCAGATTCATTCTCACACGTCAACTACTTCCAAGCAGTCCAATTAGTGCAATGACTTGAATATCCTAATTGCATGTGTTTCTAAGAAAATGCTTGTGACTTTAACTGTAGTCACTGCCTCACAACAATTACATGTATTGATTCGAACATGCAGCAAATATGTATTACAAAGAAGCAAGTCTGAAACTTCATCAATATTCGCATATAATGAATGATATCTATACTGAGCCAATATTATGTAATGTCATTTTTCTTTACAGAATATGCGAACATTATTTTCATTTGGAATTTTGGTATGCGCATATCAGCTGTCGATCGACATAAAAATTATCTTAATTTTGCAACTCATTAAAAGCACATTTGATTCATATAACCAAAGTCCATAGTGAATTATCGGACAGTGGAACGGTAACTGAATTTTGAACTTCTACCTTCACCGAATTGGAACGTTTTTTAGTCTAATTTTAGTAGTAATGAAATTCCCTCACGTTTACATGCCGTTTATCTGCTTGAAAATTTATTCAAATTCTATTTTCCGCATGATCACACCTTTATTGAAAATATGAAATTTAATTTACTTTTTCTATGCCTATGCTGACAGATTGTAATTACTAATTAAGTCTTCTGTATCGGCAACAGCTTACATATTGCTTTAGAAGCGAAGTCATGACTTTGCAAGCTCATCTATACTCAGCACTGTATATGTACATGCATGCTGAGGTAATGTGGTTGATCTACCAGTAAAATTTCATAATTGGTACCTTCAGTCACTGTAAATCGCTGGATACGAAAATTACATACAATTTGAAAATGACATCTGATAAGAGATACCAGTTGTGAATAATTTTCGTTTGATAGAGTGATATTTAAGTACATCAGATATATTGTGAATTTAACGCTCCACGAGATTGACGTCGTTGCTGCTACTTATCTAGCAACAATAACAGGAGGTTTAGTTAGTTCTACTTCATGAACCAAGCTGAAAAACATCAATTCATTCCAATGATATCTTCCGTGCAATCATTTTGACTTATATATCTCAAACATAATTATTTTTGCGTTCATGAATTATAATGTGTTTTTATTTCAGATTAATAATATGCTTAATTTCAAAATTACATAATGCATAATTGTTGATGGTTGAATACTTATTGATCATTCATGAAATGCCTTAGACTTACGTGTATTAAAATCGAATTCAGTATTGTAAGTTCGACTCTTGAATGTCATTATCTCACTACTTACAGAACAGTAGTAACATTAGTGTGATCTTTATTGACAAAAAGCCATAAATCAACATATTTAGGACGTGATTTATGCTTTCTTTTAACATTGTGCTAGTATGGCTTTAGTATGCAAAGCATACCACATTTGAAATAACATACGAAAAGCATACAAATACATACCAAGAGAATACAGAAATATACCAAAAAATATTTTGGCATGCACTCTTCGTATGTGATTGGTATTGAGCGATTTACAGTGTACCATCGTACTTTTCATTCTTCTTTAATGTTGCATTGGAATATGAGGGCGCTTAACAACCCTTCATCATCAAAAACCCGAACGTCGCTCCAAGTTCAGGAAATGAACAGTGCTCAGAGGCATACTCTGCTGGTTCTTTGGTTGCAGGAACTCTAGCAAAGTGTAGCCATGTAGATAAGCAAGGGTCTCGATTCATTTATTCACGAATTTTGAGTAAATGCCTGCTTAATTCGTCTAAAAAAACAGCCAGCGGTATTTGTTGATTTTGCACAATTATTGCAATCCAGATAGCTAAACAATTAAAGAAAATCGAACTTACCCGAAGAAAAGCTGCAGAATCAAAGCATTGAGTAGTTTCTTATGAAGAACAAAATTTGATAAATACTTACTTTCCATTCAAAGGTGGCGGAGAAACTATTTCTGGTCCTAAAATAGGAAATACAATGCGTCATCAATTACTTAACTGAATTTTGTTGATTTTCTGCATGAAAGCTGTCAATGAAGAATCAATATTCAACGTAGGTCTACTGTGCTAAATACATGTAAACAATGACAAGTCTATTTGGCATAGATATCGAAGACATGCAATTTGCGAGTGCTTATTGTTATAAGTACTGCCTTTTGTTATTATGATAAGTAGTATCGGTACTTTTAAGCTCCATTTTCGTTCTTTTTTCTTATGAAAGAAAAAAATGAGCATTTGAATCATCTAACCTATTCTATTCACATTGAAGAATTGTACCAGGAAAGATGGAAAATCAAATCCAAAGTGTAAATGGAGCACCTGCCTACACAACAAATAAAATTCAGAACATGTGTCAATAAAAATATGAAACTTCATTTAACGAGAACCCTTCCCTTGATGACTGTGAACATTGCCAAAAATGTTACATCGGATGAACTCGCAAACATTTGCACACGCAGAAAAGAAGCAGACTACCATCAGAAATATCATCAGAATTACAGAGACACACCAACAAGAGAATTTAAAAGTATTCCTATGCACGATAATGCAGAAACGCTTGTTCTTCTCATTAAACAACATCACATTAACAGTATAGTCCGGCAGCCAGAACGAGTTTCTGCAGGGAACGAGGCCAAACATGAGACTTTCAGGGAATGATGTACAACCCATGCCTACTACGAATCGGTGCGTCTGCCGAGTTCTAGTGAGTTCCTCTTCTTGTCAGACAGGATCAAAGAAAAACACCATTGAGACGCATATTGCAGTTTTTGACTAAAATGAAATTTTCTATGTTTTCTCTGATTAAACGAAAAGTATGAAGCCCAGAATCATAATTTTTGGCATGGAATGTCATCAGGTCATTTCCTATGATGTCCATGCACTTCTGTCTATGAAGCTAAACACATTCAGATTTGGCGAACATCTTAATGTCGGCAGACACAAACATTTTGAGAACATTCAACCACATTATCACATACATTACCAATTATATGCATGATGGGCTTAGCACTTTTCGTTTAATCAGAGAGTACTTTTCCTATGCCTACTACAAATCGGCACGTCTGCCGAGTTCTAGTGAGTTCCTCTTCTTGTCAGACAGGATCAAAGAAAAACACATGTAAATCCAATGGGACGCTGATTGCAGTTTTTGGCTAAAATGAAATTTTCTATGTTTTCTCTGATTGAACGAAAAGTACTAAAAAAACTTTTTGACATGGAATGTCTTCAGGTCATTTCCTATGATGTTCATGCACCCATGTCTATAAAGCTAAACACAGTTAGATTTGGCGAGCCTCTTAATGTCGGCAAACACAAACATTTTCAGCAACTTTATCCACATTCAACCACATTCTCACATACATCGCCGATTGGATGCATGATAACAGAACATGCACATCATAGGAAATGACCTGAAGACATTCCATGTCAAAAATTATGACTGTGTGTAGCTTATAAAGCGCAAACATAGAAAATTTCATTTTAGCCAAAAACTGCAATCTGCGTCCCATTGGATTTACATGTGTTTTTCTTTGATCCTGTCTGACAAGAAGAGGAACTCACTAGAACTCGGCAGACGTGCAGATTCGTAGTAAGCATAAGGTGCACATCATTCTGTGAAAGTCTCATGTTCGGCCTCGTTCCCTGCAGAGACTCGTGCTGGCTGCCGGACTAGTATAGAAAGGCTGATGAACACTAATTTAGGCAGTTCTGCTGCTTTTATTGTAAAAATTGTCATTTTGATTGTCTGTCATCATGCCATCACTCTATTCACGCGATTCATTCCTGTATATAAAGACGCATTTCTTATTCTTGTTGTCAGTGATGATGTCATGTGTATGACGTACTGAAACTGATGTGAAAATATAATATACGCATCCAAGGTTCACTGCACGAGCATTGTGAAGGAATCTTCAAATGATACTAGCCTCTGTGCCACATGACTGACCTTGGGAGACATTGGACTGTGTTATACGTTGAAGAAGCTTGAACGAATTCCGGAGGATTATAAGTGCAGATCGACAACAAGTTAACATCCTTTAAAATGGAAAATGTATGAGCCTTTGTATGGCGAAACGCAGTGTCTACAGCTGCCAAGGAAATTTCGTGCTGAACTTCTCAAGCCTACAGACATCTTTTATGTCTAAGCGGATTGACACTCTGCAATCTTAATGATTAATATCCTTTGTACTTAAAATTAACTTTCTGAAACATGACAATGATTTATACAATTTAACTAGGAAATGTCTCTAAATCACCGGTGAATAAATGAAAATATAATCATGTACACGATGAATTCAAAAGTTTAACATTTCCTCTCACCTATTAAAGCAGCTGAGGCAACTCCAACATAACTAGCAATGATTCCAGCTGTGGTGGCAGTGACCCTCTGTGTCTTTGGAAACCAAATACTGCTTATCAACGGTGGAATTATAAAGGGAAGTGACGCAAGAGATCCATTGAGAAGAAATGCAAGTCCTACAATACTGGAAGAGAAAAATAAATAAGCATACTGATATGAGCATGATTTCAACTTACATTTTACTTTGAGACGGAAACCAAATCAAAAGAATTGATATTCCACTTGCGCTTGCCATCAGTGTAGAAAATAAAACAAAAACTTTCCGAAGACCTGTAAATCATAGAAGGAAAAGATTGAAGTTCATCTGCTTTATTTGAATAAAGGCTTTCATTATTCCATGTCAATACAGTGCATCTTCGATTATCCGGATGGTCAAAACTCAATAGGTGAGTCAAAGATCCGGATAAGCGAATTTTTAAATCCCATGTTAGCTGTATGCATCTATCCATCCTGCATATCTACCTAGAATGCAATACTTGATATATTTGGTTCCGATTCTTCGACTGTTTAATGAAATTATGTGCATCAATAGTATACTCAATTGTATTGTCTGCTATATATTCACTGCCGTTCCTATTAAAGCACATAAATACACGTACACTAACAAAGACCGTGAACTGAGACCATGAATTGAAAGTGATTTATCAGAGTTGTATCCCAGCTTCGACTAGCATGCATAACCTACTTAAGAATGCTCCAATCATTTAGCTGCTTGCCTATTATTTGACTCAGGCGAGAACCGCACATTGAGCAAAAATTAATCGCTGGTAAAGCAAGAGTACTTCGTGTATGTGTTACCTAGAGACGAGAGGAATGCTAAAATGAACACATTTGATTACATGTATGTACATGTTTTGATGGAATCACGGAGAATCGAACGGATTTTGAAATTACGTCCGGATAATCGAAATCCGGATAATCGAAGATGCACTGTAATAGTATTGGATTTCTGTAAGTTCTGAAAACGTTCCACAATGCAGAAGAATGACGGAATATCGGACGTATTCAGAGATTAACAAGCCTACTTAAACTTGATCACAGCTATTCACTGCTTTGCGTGCTTCGACCAGAAGTCGATGCCTTTTCGAAAGGTAAAAATGGCGCAAAACTAGATGGACATCAAATGTTAATTACTGAAAATGTAAAAGACATTTACGAACGGTTCGGAATCTATCATCTGATCTCCCGTTGATGTGCTTTATCATCTTATAAATCTTGAGATGAATAGTCTATCATGTATGTAATGCCGATTACAGGACGAGAATTTCTGACAATCCATTTTACGCAATATTAACTTCAAGAATTTCATCATTTCATCTTTTCGATGTTGAGTAAAACTTGAAAATCATTTTATAAATAAATGAACATAAATGCGTCTTGCTCATGCAACTTGGAATGATAATTTGAATTTGACTTTTGATAGCAGTAGCGTAAATTTAAATAAATTTTAAATTCCCAAAGAATGTTTTTGAACATCAGAAGAGAATTCTCCGCATCAATTTGAATCTCAACAACAGACAAAACTTGTGCCTGCACTTTTGTAGCTACAATCGCTTGCATGCAGATAACAAATTTCAACGCATTTCTGGAATAGCCGAAGAGTTATTATCTTTATCTTCGATTAATAACTAATTAAAAATCTATCACGAATTAATTTACAAACCAAATCTATGAGTCAACATCAGCCAAATTGGTGTTCCAGCAAAAAATCCAAATGGTGAGGTGTTGGCGCATAATCCAAGGAAGTCCTTTTTCCAGCCAAAGACGAAGTCCACTGAACGTGAAATTGGTGCATAGAAATTCCACAGGTAGCTTTGCATGAACACCAATGAGAATTCCATGAATAAAATGTACCATCGTCGAAAGAAAACAGCTGTGACAGCGTCTACATTCTCTCTTGGTGGGGAAATATTTCCATCCGACATCTGATGATGGAAAATGTAATTCGAATGATCTTTAGACAACAATATGTAAATAACAATGTATGAGGTCAAATACTGACTGTTCTTCAACAAATTCTTCTCTGACAATTAATCAATAATGAATAAATAAGTAAATTGCGAAGGTTGTGGGTGGGACAAACGCTAGCATTCGGCGGTTGAATCACGATGTGTCACTTAGTTCTGTACATGTACTGATGATATGCGCTACATTACTTTGAACTCCTCCAATCTTTATTAAGGTCTCAAGCATGACAAATCTTCATAGTTTGAGACGATTATCAGTTCCATCGAACTGCTATGCTGCTTTTTAGGTTATGTACATTTAATGATGCACATAGTAAAAACATGGTCTAATGGAATTAAAAAAGCAGACATTTGCATTTTTCGCTTCAAACATGCTCTTTAGGCCTTTGTTTTTTCAGTTGCGAAAGCCGTTATTATAAATTTTAATACTGCAAACGACTGCAATAGATTCTTGACCATCACTTTGACATTTCGTCTTCAAGGGCATCTTTGAATGTCTTGAAATGTACAATAAATTCATTTAGATGTTATCTTTAACTGTCTTCCTACTATTCCAATATAGAAATCATAGACCAGTTTCATTTTCAACCTTCATCAAATAAAAGGCACTCAGCTTCAGCAGTTCTAGTTGAGTGTCTCACGTCAACTACCAAAAGGAAGTTGGAAACTTTCTAACTGCATTTATAACTTGGTGATCACGTCTCAAACACCCTATGGCTATTCAGATCATTTATAACAGGGTAAGTGGGATATGTAGATCTATACTAAAACTATTGAAATTCAAATTTAGAAATAAAACAACATAAATTTCATAATTACAATAATTGTCAATAACGGTTCGGAAAGGAATTACAACAATATTAACTGCAATTTTACACGCAGGCCTACCATGATAACAGCATTAGTCAATTAATCAACAAATGGCAAATTCCACGTGATATACTCATGTGATTTTTCAACTTCAAAATAATCTGAAATAGTTACACAGTTACTTTTGTTGTGTCATGAAGTGCATGGAACCACCTTAGTTGATGCCATTCTGTCGCTATCAATCTAATAGAAACGACCTCAAAAACAAATCATTTTCTCGGTTTTTTTGACGCAATGCTAGGCTGAAAAGTGAACTCTAAAAGCATGAAATTTCAATGTCTTTTTCATGAAATGATGTTATTATGTGTTAATAGTGATCATTCTAATACTATTTATACTCGCCAGTCAATGGCTATGTTACTTACCTTGGCTATAGGATGTTCTAAAAGTCATGTCACTAAAATGTAACGAGCGAACGTTTTGTCACGATTGCTCATGACTCAGATACAATTTGTTGTTCATATTTCATATTTTCCTTCTTCAACCTGTTATTAATCGCATACTGCCGTAGCAGAAACATAGGAGGTTTAGTTTATTGTTGGAAAATTGTATTCATAACATGCGCCTATGAAAAATTGAACTCCAAGCTGCTCAAATTATCAATACATTGCAAACTATCGTCATGTTTTCATTTATGAGTCATTTATACTCTCCTTTACGCTGTCTGATTTCACTTATTTTTTAAGGAACTCTGCCCCTGAGAAAGCGTGATGTCGTTGTCCTGTGCATACTTTTTGAAATCATTTAGTTAGTGTCTTAATCATAATTATTTAAAAGAAGACAACCGGCATCTTACTGTTGACATCCCCATTACGAACATTTTCCGTTTACTGTCATAACATTCACTATATTTTTATTCGGAAATTTGATATGCCAGGTATTTCCAATAGTGAAAACATGCAACATGAAGTGAGTCCGATAAGATTACTTGAATATGGACTTTTTACACAGAATATGGTATTTTTCACAGAACAATTGATACGTGCTAAATTTATGCATTATCCATGATAACTACAGAGATTATTGAAATCAAATTCGGTCTAACAGAGCAGAGTTTTGAATTGAAGAAGAGATCATAAATCTCATGTTAGAATTTTGCAACGAGCGAACAAATGGAATTTACCACATCATTATGAATGTATGTTTATGCATGAAGATCTTGTGCAATTCTCAGAAATTCGCAATTAGCGCTGCGTAGGCCCATCCATATGATGCCGGTGTACTCTACATTCTTGCACAGATCTACATTGCATCAATGGTTCCATAATTGCGTGCAGAGTACTCAATTATGTGAGGATGCGAAGACGAGGCGCTGACAGCTTCTAAGAAGCAAGACAGGATCACGACAAATGAAAAGTTTTGGATATTGATATCTTAGAAATTATAGTATATATGTAGGCTACTCCTGACATTGTCTGAAATCATGGCGCTTGTGATGTGCAGTGTATGCCAGGAGGATTTATCTACGAACGTGTTGATTAGTTCCAGATGTCTGAGGGACTGAAGCATAAGAACATGAAAGCTGAAGCTAGAGCAGCAATAGATTTCCCACACCCTCTGCATGAACCACCAATAACTCCACCCAATGTCGTCAGCCTTTGAAAAACGAAGTGCAAGCGAGATCTCGTTTTTTATGTATTCACATTTTGCATATCACAGTGCAGTCACAATATAAAAGGAATAAAACAATTAACACAATGAACAAAATCGATGTACACTTCACAATGACAATAAGAGGCATAAAGTAATACTCAGATAAGAGAATCAGTCATTCATTTGAATCTGAATCACTTAATATCATGTTCAATTAATGACCTAGCAATATGAAATTCCTCTGACGAACACTATCCAGAGGAGTTTTCAGATTAATTATATGACGATGAAAGAAACGAAAATTGAGGCTCTATTAGAACAGCATTGCATTGCCGCCCGCACATTTGAAAAATCATCGTTTCCCACATTTTCATAAATCAATGTTTCTTTCGTGTTTTGGACATGTTTTCTCCCATATTTTGGACCTGTTGAAAGCGGGTATTTAATCATTTGTGCAAATCACCATCAACCATGTTCAATGTTGACAGAAAGTAACCTTACATCCATGTGAATGAGGAAAACTGTGACACTAACTAATAAAGAATCACACAGGCCAAAATTATGCAAGCGCCTGTGTTATCAATGCATTTTCGCGATGCCTTCCTCTATTTTGGTTGAAAACTATCATACAATCACCAGTCTCTGGATTTTGCATAAACTCAAATTTCAATGCCACTTTGATCACTTACAAACTTAAGATACATGTAGATGCAGTTGCATGCATTTCACATGCGCTATAGATATTCATGATCAGCATACGCAGGTTTGAAAGTGATTTAATGCCCTTCAACATGGATATTTGCAATAAGTTTCTTTCTGTTGGGGTCACACCGTCGACAACATTTCCATACAGGTGTCGCTGCAAATCAGCAGCTCCTAAAGCGAGACAATCTTCGTAGCTAATAAGAAATAATAGCTATTTAGCTCTGAGCACGAGTACAGTTGATAAACATTAAAAAATATTCTGATATCGTGTGATTGCTCATTAATGGTCCATTGTATCCTTTGTTTATCAGTGTCTCTGCTTTTTTGGGTAGTTTGTCTTCATTATGATTTTGAAATTCCGGGCTGCTGGAGGATGCATGTACATGGATATTTCAGATGGAGGATTGCCTTCGATGTGTTCATTGATCCTCTTGCGAGTTTCTCCGATACAGCAATGAGAGCAGCTTTCACAATATAAATACACAAGAGAGAAGGACTCTTCAAATTTGATGGGATCATTGTTTCTAAAAATATTTTGCGTTTTCCATGTGTTGTATGCAGTCTACATTTTTGACTTCTTTAGCACGTTGTTGATCTGATGAGTTTTTCTGTTACTTCCTTGAATGTATTTGCTTTGTATGGTAGTCTCAAAAATGAAAATTATTTTTCTTGTTCTTCATCTGAGCCACTGCTCAAGTTGTTCCGTGGATTAGATATTTACAAATCAATTTGTTCAAAAACTTTCTCAATTACGTGATCATCATCACCGATACTCAGAAAAATTGCTTTCAATTAACTTTTTTAAATTGTTTATTTAGCTATCATTTTTCCTTTTAATTGTGATCTTTTTGGTTGTTAGAAAACTAGGTTATTCGATATTTCTATAAAGCACTGTATATAGCTAGAAATTGAGTCTAAAATATGAGACAGTGTTAATTTTCCAAAGAAATTTAATTGCGTAAGTTAAAATACTTCGCTCTTCTCTGCGTGAACACACAACAAGTGGTGGAAACATTTTATACGAATGATTAAAACTTGAAATGATTGAAACTTACAACTATGTCAAAATCATGCCATAGGTAAAGACAATAGGTCAATAAGATCAATAAGTCAAATAACAATCTGTTAGAGAGCAAAAGATAGAGTCAAAGCTTTGCTTGTTAAATTTTTGCTCTCTAACAGCTTGTTATTTGACCTATTGATCTTATTGACCTATTGTTTTTACCTATGGCATGATTTTGACATAGTTGTAAGTTTTAATCATTCGTATAGAATGTTTCCACCACTTGTTGTGTGTTCACGCAGAGAACAAGCGAAGTCCATGAACAAGCGAAGTGATTTAACTTACGCAATTATATTTCTTTGGAAAATATCGCCGACCAAAATCTATTACAGTGCTAATTCTTAATTTGCCACTTATGATGGTGATATCGACTGAAACATGTTTGGTAACTCAACAAAGTTCTCTCAACATAATGAAATCATTTTAACTTCTAACATCTCGGAAATGACATTCCCAAAAGAATCTGAAGACTTGCCTTAAACTAATGCCTAAAAGTCTCAAATGTGAAGCAAACTAGAAGGTACTTACATTGAAATCACGACGGCAGTCCCATGGAATGATATTGTGCACCGGCTAGTGAATAACACAGACGATAAAACCACAATTAAAGTAGACGCGACAGCTTTATGACTACCGAAGTCAGCTGTTGTGAGACAGTTCTAAGGCAAGAAATAAGCTGAATTCAACAGGCGTTAATTACGTCAGTCGTTTGATCTGTTATTAAAGATGTTAAGAATAAAGTTATCACGCAAACTTGTCGTATAAAATCTCAGCAAGTTCAGCACATGATATGTGGGAGTTTTACATATCATTTTCACCGAAATTTTCCTGATAGAGATTTGAATAATTGAAAGCCGACGAAATGTATTTACAAATCATCAATGAGAGTAATAACAAGTGAAGTATGACAAGCAAATGAAGTGAAAATTTATGACTTGTCCTCATGGCTGTTCCCAATCGTCAGAGGATGCTATACCCGACTTTCCCACCTATCTTGAAAGTGCGATTATTGATGTGCTCTCCAGACGTGTTTGATAAAGTAGTGTATAAGTTGTTAGCATTTGTAGTTGTTATAAGCTGTTAAATAAGTTACTATAGGTTTTAGCAGCCATCAACGGCGTTCACTAGTGAAAAAGCAACAAAAAGTAATTTCTAGCAGAAATTGCAAGTCAATAATAAACATTTTCAGCTCATATACTGGATTCAAAATAAGCAATCATTATCGAGTAAAATTGTCGTTATTGAAGAGAACATTTCAATTATTGACTTGAAATAAGTCGCTTTTGAAATGATTTCTGGCAAGTGCCACTCCTTGCCGCTTAAACCTGTAGACGTGGTCCGATATCGTCATTGAAGAGAAGCCAGTTAAAGTTGTTGATAAAAGTCAAACATGCAGAGATTGGGGAGCTTTCTGTCTTCTAAATATTAGCATACCCGATCTTGTTTCATTTTCTTTTTGTCAATGAGACTTAATTCCTTTAATGTGGTACTTTAATTAGCACGTCATCAGATCTCCACTTTCCTAAGTTTCTCGAACAAAAATCCCACGTCGATTTCATGGCATGGAGAGGCATTTCAATTACCTTGCAATTACTGCCGCTGCTGCACAATGAGTTTTCTACCATTTCTTTGTTCGGTCTATTTCATAAAGTAAGACTTACTCTATGAGCTATTCTAAGGCCAATTTCCATTGCTCTCCGGAAAAACAGACCACGTTTGTAATGTTATAAAATTACCACCATTTTCTTCTTTCACAAAGTGCTTTCAACATGTATCTAAGATTCAAACTGAAGATGCATCCAGACTTGTGGATTCTGGAAGACTTTATTGAGTTGAGACTTGCATGTATATTAGTGCCAAGATTTGAATTGATTTAAAGATTTAAACCATGGCCTCCATTGTAAAAGAACTTGCTTGCCCCTTCTTTTCAGAGGCAGTAGCTGTACACCCAGTACAAATCTAAGTATGGTAACGCCTTATCGATGAAAAGAGTTAAGCAATCTAATCTGCGTGCTAACTGAATCTTCAACAGTGCGGACTGTAAAACAATTTCTTACTCCTCAATTACATGATCAAAGATGTAATTGATTACAATTAACATTTACAGTACAAGTCTGGAAAATTCCAATTGAGAAATCAATTCTTATGAGCTAATCGAGTTTGAAGAAAAAATGGGTTTTGAATTCTGCTAAAGCAAAAACATGTTGCTTCTGTAAATTCTAGATTTTTCGAATAATTTCCACCATTTTGTTTTAGCATCGTTTGTTTTCTTCAACTGATAAATGATACTACATAGTAATCCGGATCCTCAAAGGTTTTTTCTTTTTAGTTTGAGAAGTAGTGCACCGTTTATGTCCCACGTTGAACATGTTTGCTGACACCGACTATATTTCCTACTAGTTTTCTATTGAATCAGTCTCCCTGGCAATCCACTAATTGCGTAGTGTTAAAATTATTACAACTGCTAATTTTGCTACCTTGACAACACAGCTATTCAATTGACATCGTGCACTTCTAAGAATATCTGGAAAACAATTCAAATATGTACAGCATGCGGTAATCGTGTTATACGTTGATGTGTTTGAGATCAGCGGAATCGGACACTTCCTTTTTGCGTACTTTTGAGCGTAATTTTAGGGACTGCTGCATACAGTATATGTACATTGTGGTAGCACATGGCATAATTGAATTTGCAAATGTATGCAGCTGCTTTGTATTCAACGAAACTATGTTGTCTTTTAAATAACTGTATATCTATAATAATGAAAAGTGAACAGGCCAGACTAAGTGCGGAAGTTTCTCCGTGTTTTCAAATGATGGTAATATGACCTTATTGGAAAATATGAAGGCATGACCTTATTTCATCGAAAAATGACGGTCTTTAACCATGCAGTAGTATATCTATTCGCCCATGCCGTTTAATATGAAGTGACATAAATAAAAACTGTTTAAGCTGCATTCGCCTAAGTGTAAGTAAGCTTACGTCACCCAAACATAGGCGGCTTTCGAAAACCACGCATTGACTTCATTAGCGATACTCGTGCGATAATGCCACCCTCGTACAAAATTAGTGCAGTATGGAAATAAAATCCAGAAAGAGTTCTTGAAAGAAAAGTTTGCTTGCACAGATCACATATCTTCAAGCATAGCCTACTTTGTGTGTTCATGGGGTAATCGCAACGTTGCTCATTGCGTGGTGAAACATGCTCAACAAGGTATGGAGAACCATGTGACTCTGCACTCGCGCAGTTGATGACAATGTCACTTACCTTCATACTAGGAAGATATTCATAGCGAACGGAACATGGCAGAGTATTCGAATTAAAATTTTTGTGTTACATATCATAT
This sequence comes from Prostheceraeus crozeri, assembly GCA_907163375.1. Classification (NCBI taxonomy): domain Eukaryota; kingdom Metazoa; phylum Platyhelminthes; order Polycladida; family Euryleptidae; genus Prostheceraeus; species Prostheceraeus crozeri. The sequence goes on along the minus strand of CAJQUW010004269.1, from coordinate 4,059 downwards.
TACTCAAAAAGTCATTAATTGGTTAATGCTTTTGCAAATTCTAAAGAGGATCAACCTCAACCTAAGAAGCACCTTTCAAAGGTCAAAGTTGGAGCTGGCCATCTTCACATCACCGATTCAAATAATGGTCATGCATGCCCATGGGCCACTTTGTATATGAGAATCGGTCGCGGCACACCCAACTGGCCACCCACGCGTTGTCCACCACCGCACTATGGATGTTAATAAAATGTAAGTATTTAAGCATGCAAAATTGAATTCATGCAGTACTTACTGCCATGAGCGATTGGTTAACGTCTTACTCAAACGGTCTGTGCCTTACTTTATATACAAAAGTGCAGTTTATGTTTCATGTCAGACCTGTCTGTCATGGTAAGCGGGTGCAATATGTCTCGACAATTCTTGTGGACTTTGAGAGAAAACATGAAGAAAGCAATTCTCTCGTCATTATGAAAATACAACAAAATAGCTGGCGTGTCCTAAACAAACATTGTTAGGCACAAGCAGTCCATGAACAAACCATTCGGACAATGTAATTTCACACCCTGATTCATCAGATGATTAACTGATTGTTTTTTGGTGTAGGATCGTCGCTATGATGATATAATTGACTGGAGTTTGCCGGATTTATAACTCTGAGTTCATATTTATTTGCCAGCCTAAATGCACAGGTGTGCCTCAACTGTACCTAAAACTGAAGGTTTCAGTTGCGATTGCAAATATATAACTCAAATTAGTTGTGAAGAAAAAAGCCAAAAGCTGCGTGTTATTTTTGGTATATTGACTGTTTCAGTCAGCGTCAGGAGTAAAAAATTTATTGCTATTCAATCGTCAACAATTGTGATCTACATGATTATCTGAATGTCTAGACTGTAATCAGGTGATAGACCAACTGTGAAACAATTATTGACACGCATTGCAGAACCATTGTAAAAGGTCAGAATAATTTGTAACTGCACTTTAGTGGCACTGGAATAATAAAATGGAACATCATTGACATTCATAACATTGATAGAAAGACGCGAAAGGTGATGGCAATCTCCAAAGCACCTCACCCCAAGGTCGACTTCGATAGACTGTTCTTACCTACGAATGGGAGGCTGTGGTCTGGTCAAGGTCGAAGACGTCATCAGCGATGAAAAGCGCAGTCTGTTTTACTCACAGAATTAAATATTTTGTTTATCTGCCTCGGTTTGCTAGAAGTGAGATTAATACGAAATGGACGGCACATTGAGGAACCTATTATGTGGGTAAAAAGGAATTCCTAATACCTTACAGAGATAGGAAAAAAAAGTCGTGCGTCGCTTGCGGATTAATGTGAGTTCCAGCAAAGTGCTTCGATTGCCAAAATTCTAGGGTGCGGCGATTTAAATCGATCGGTAATCAAAAGAGATCGCGATTTTCAGTTCGATTTTTTCGTTTTGATAAATAAATGCTACATTTCCCAATTCAGGTCAATACAGGTATGGGAAGTGGTCAAACCCAATTCATTTCATGTACACGAGAACGATTTCTTAATTGAAATTATCTGTGATTCCTCCCAGCTAGCTACATGTAGGATGGCTACTTGATCATCAAACAAGTTGCTGTGCTAGACTGCTACTGCTATCAGCCAGAATCGGCTCAGGCAGTCTATTGTGTGACTGATCTGTGATGTCAGTTGAAGCCAACCAACGATTGAAGCCAATTCTGTGGTTGAAGCTACGAGTCAGCGGCGTTGGCATTGTCCTTGACTCCGTGCACTATTTCTTAGGGAAGCTCAAAATAGTTGATTTAAGATGAGCAGCAGGTGACGAAACTCGTTGGGACGCTGATTGGTTCAAAGTTAGACATTGTTATCATGATCGCCTTCGATCGAGAGGGCTATGCTGTAGTCAATTTCGGCATTCTACGCTCCCCCTACCGTCGTTATATCCACGAAACAGAAATCACAAATAACATTGTCATTTTACTTTAGACAATTGAAAGACGTCAGCGAAATGTCTCACAGGTGGCTGTAGGAATCCGAGTGTAAAGGTGAAGGATGGATCGACTACCAATATGTTCAGACATTTGAAAGACAATCATCCGAAAATCTACTCCGATCTTCAGCAGGAGATGTCAGAGGAGAAAGCAAAGAAGCGGTGAAAAGAAAGCCATCTCCAACTCGTCAATGAACCATCGAAACTTCCTTTGGGGTTCCTCACAAGTATCCACATGGTAGTGCCAAAGCTCTAAAGCTCGATCGTCTGCTTGCTCACAACAAGAAATGCTTCACCACAAGAAATTTGACGTTCTTGCCTTCTGGAAGAATCAACTGCAGAATCAATCTTCCAAATTTGGCCAGGATTGCCCGACAATTCTTGTGCATTCCAGCAACAAACACTGCTTCGGAAAGACTAGGAAATGTAACGGGCAATACCATAGCGCCCAGTCGTGCAAATTTTAGTGGCTTGCGCGCACGGCAACTGATCAAAATCAGACGCAACAGTAAACTTTAAAATGAGTAGGGGTAATGCGTTTTTCTAATTAGACTTCACAATATGCTTTCATATGATTCAGTATTGCCCGAAATTTTGAGACATTTGTCATACATGTATCGCCCACTTACACATAATTAGAAAATAAAGCTCAGACTGTTTTGAAATGATTTCTTTTTTGGTTTACAAAAAAATCGAAATTTTTCTGAAAAATCGAAATTACAGATTGTTTCATAAAAAATGGATCACCCTGAAACATCGCCTTAACTTCAACTTTGTCTAACTCCGCCTAACTTGAACGAATTTCTCTGAAATTTGGAAGATATGTCAGTTGTGCTTACTAATATCATTGTTGGAAATTTCAAGCATGAATATTGAGTTGTTTTTCTGTTATAGATAAAAAAGTAGTAGATAATTTGATCTTCATTTAGCAATGTTACACAAAATCATATCTCGCTCTTATAAATTTACATTTGTTTCCTTTGTTATGTAACATGTTGTTCTACAAGCCAAAAGCTATCAAGCAAAACAAAACAAAGAAAATCGGTCAATCAGAGCCAGTATAGCACCATTATTCATCAACAATAATGTAACTGCTACATGCGATTAACTGGACTTCATGTTCCATAGCTTCCTGACTTCGTTGCTGTGGTGTTGGCAGCACTCCTGATTGCTTTCAGCTAGAAATCTATCTCTTACCGGTTGAAAACAATACAAAGCACAAATGAACAATAACGAGATCGCATTCACAATAGGCAAAGTGTCAGGGTTTTCTTTGCGAGCTACAAGCAAGCGACTAAATGTCCCTTACACAAATGTGCATCGATGGCATAATGATGATTTTCGACTCTGTCGTAAAGAGGGCTCTGGCCGTCCACGCAAAACATCCAAACGTATAGACCGCCTAATTTTGAGGTTTGTTAAAGTTGATCCAAGTCTCTCGTTAACTGAGATGGCTGCACTATACTCGTCTATTTCTAAGTCCACTATTCGTAGAAGACTTCACATACAGCAAGGAACCATGAATTCTGAACACTATGTGAATGTTTTACGAATGAACATTGGCCAAATGACAGATCAACTTGGTGATCCATCGACTTGGTTATTTATGGATGATAATGCTACGTGTCACAGGAGTAGTAGAGTCAACTTATGCAAGTCTCAATTAGGGCTTAGTAGACATTATCTTGGCCAGCTCGTTCTCCTGATCTGAATCCCATAGAAAATGTTGGAGTATTCTAAAACGTAACGTTCGTCGTTCACTGCTACCTACAGATGGCGTATCACAACTTACGTCACTGTTAAAAAGAGAGTGGAGAAAGTTAGATCAGTCAAAAATCAACGATATCCATCGAATCAATGCCTAGACGAATTGGGTTACTGTCATTGACAACAAGGGTAGGCCACAAAATATTACTGTATCATAGCTTATCAAATTATATAAGGACATTTAAATATATTAGGGACATGAAATAACATGAAAAATGCTTTCTGTATCATACTTATGTTTTATTTAGTCAAATTTTAGGATGATCCACTTTTTATGAAACGGACTGTAAATCGATCGTTGGGGAAAATAAAACATCACCACACCCTACAA
>CAJQUW010004268.1:0-14079 GCA_907163375.1 Prostheceraeus crozeri | reverse complement strand
CCCAGTAAACATTGTGACGTCATTGTGACGTCCCATTGATGTCATCATGCGTCTGAGACGTCTATGACCAGAACGGGATGTCACAGTGACCTCCCATCAAAGACGTCAGAATGACCGCCTGTGTATGACGTCACTGTGACATCCAAAGTGTGACCACAAACATGATCAATGAGCCACAACCACGGTAAGTTACAAAATTATGACGTTTACGCTATGATAAATGATTTCCACTTAACTGCACTAAGTTTTGGGACTATCTTTTTTAATTTCCATTCTCGAACTCTCGCTCTCTCACTCACTTTATCTCTCTCCTCGCTTTTCTTGATACTTTTCCTCTGATAATGATTCTCTGTCATAGCCTAATTTCTCTTCTTCTTTCCTTTTCTCTTTCTCCCTATTTCTATTCATCTCTCAACTCAATTCTTTTCTTCCTCCTCTTCTATTTCTCCCCACCTCTTCATTTTCTTCTCTTGTTCCAATTCATCATTTCTCTTCTTCTTCCATATCTCTTCTCACTTCTCTTTTTCCTCCTCTCCTTTCTCTTGATTTCTCATTCTTCCTCCTCTACTCTGTCTCCTCATTTCTCTTCCTTTTATTCTTCTGTTTCCTTATCAGCTCCTCGTTTTCTTCTTCTATTTCTTATTCTCCCATCAATCTGTTTTCTGCTTTGTTTTTATCTAAAATCGATGTATCTTCGAAAATAACATAATGCAAAAATTCATCACTAATTTCTACCCATGCATTTCTTATTAATAGGATTCATGTTTATCGCAGGGCATTTGATGAATCCCAATTTTGCGATTGCAGTTGGAATAGAATACAATTGCAATAGTTCAATATCATAATTCAACGGATCTTTTTTTCGGATTCATTCGTGCCCGTACTCGATGCATGGAATGAGTCTGTCTTTCGATGATTTACAAGCATCCCAGCGTTGGCGGTCACGTCATTAAGTGCAGCCCTCGTATTTCATTTCTGAATAGAGGAGAACTGCGCACAGATTATTTCCCTACTGCCGCCTGGGCGTTGACCTTCAATCAACGCGTCACTATCGATAATCACATGACAGCGAGAGGAAACGTGCAAGCAGTCCTTCATTTCATTCATGTTACTCGCACTGCGCATCGAACGTGATTCATGTCTGCGATACGGTTTAGGTTCATGTCTACGACTTAGACCAAACTTTCTTAAACGACGCCTCGAGCACCTTTCCTTTGGACATTTGGAGGAACTTAAATCCGCCACCCATATTCGACCTCCACAATCAATTCATAGATCATTTATATCTATTTTCAAGTTGCAGACCAGCAGTTGACGACTAAGCTTTTGCCTTTACCATCTTACAAAACATCTTGTGATTTGGTTCACCTCATATTTAGTGACTTGACTTTATCTCCTACATTAGTCGCTGAAAACCAGGGCTTCGAATGTCATCTCGTGATCTCTGACAAGAAAATAGTCTAATGCAGTACAACAAAATGATTGATATCATCAATTGCCGGAGTTTACAGGTGAGATGTCTACTCTTTTCATTTCTTATTAAGTTTAAGTGAATTAACTATATACGCACTGGATTAGTTATAAGCTTATTTTCACGAAATTATTATAAATGTTGAAGCTAATTCATGAAATCGCAAAAATAAAAGAAAAATTATTTAAATTGTCCATAAAACATGGCATCATCTGATATCAATTAATTTGTTTCAAATTTCTTGGCTCTCGAATTGGAATCAGATTAATTCCTCCTGCCGAAGATAATTTACCATAATTAGAGGCTTTACATACATTTTGCCATGCTTAAAAAGGAACGCTGCTATTCGAACATTTTCATCTTCCTGTTATTGAACTGTTGTGTGATCATTAATAAAATACTCAAAGTTTTCTGCAAAATACTGAAGTTTGTACCATAGGATTATAAATGACAATGCATAGGCAACCATTTTGACGATCAAAATGTTGTGATTGTGCATTGATTTTTTTTACGTAAGTGAATAATTTGAATGTACTGTAACAATGTAATAATGTAAGAATAGTACAGGTATCTAAGCTTATTAAGCAAATCTAGATAATGATTATGATTCTACGATTTTACAGTATTTGAATAATTGGACGATTGTACGTCACATATATCAGTTTGCAATATCGTAATGCATTCACATACATAAGTTTTGTTGAATAATATTCAAGTAAGCTTATTTTGTTGAATGTTATCAATTATTGCGAAAATGAATGAATAAATAATTTGCTTTTGCTCATGGATGTATCGGATGCAATGTATTTTTTGCTAGCCTAGATTTTTATGAAATGGTTGCAAACATAAACATGACAATATTATAATTTGCATATTTGTAAGGAATTAGCAACACATTATGGGCTACATGAAATAGGCCTATATTCGATTTAATTATAATAAAACGTTATGTTTCGCATTATGTTGTAAATAGAACAAAACGTTTATTATTTGATGATAATTATGATGTCTAAAAAATGATTCCCCTTTACTTAGTTTATAAATAAAGCCACTAAATTCATTTTGATAAAATTAAAAACTAATTCTTGCACAATGCATTTCGTCCAGTCTTATTCAAGTGCAAACATGCAGGATTGAATATAAAATACAAAATCTGAAATCATACTTCTACAGCAATGAATCTATGAACAAAAAGATTGTTCATAGATGTATTACTGCAGAAGTATATGATTTTAGATTTTGTATTTTATATTCAGTCCACGTTTGCACTTGAATAAGAGTGGGCGAAAGACATTGTGCAAGAATTAGTTTTTAATTTTATCAAAATAAATCTAGTGGCTTTTTTTATTCATTGATAATCTAGTGGCTTTTTTTATTCATTGATAATTATGATGATTAATTTTATCATGATTGTGCAATTAGTTGTGTGTAAATAAATTATAGCCGGAAGATGATGGTCGCTTGTCCCGCATTTGCTTGAAATACAAAGGAAATACTATCTAAACAAGGAATTCTCTCATCATATGAATGTCAAATTTTACTGGGTTGTACAGTATTAATGCAAAATCATGTTTAAATTCATGATCTAATTTTACAGGCGATAAATATCCGAAGATGGTCAAAAATCAAAAATATATCGAAAGCTGTGTCCCTGTCCAGATGCAGAGCATTGCATGCATTCAAAATATAATGACAATGTGAAATATATCGAAAGCTGTGTCCCTGTCCAGATGCAGAGCATTGCATGCATTCAAAATATAATGACAATGTGAATTTTAAAATGTATGAGGGTTTTTTTTAATTTTAGTCCTAATATAAGTTTGTTCTAATTATCTTCAATTTATAATTTACTTCGATATCCTCTAGATTTTAGGCAACAAGCCCTGAAGAAACTTTTTATTTTGGATTAGTTGTGGCCTCATGTCAATGAAAGAAATGTTATAATTTACGAACAACAGAATTATATATTTTCATATTCAATGTACCCTATATCCTACATGTCGAAGCATCTTCTCTATGGTGACTATAATTCGATAGCATCATTTCGACACCTCTGAAATTAGCAATTTTCATCAATATTAGATAATTGCATCTAAATAGTGGATTTTCCTTTTGAACTTGTAACTATGTATTGTTGTATGTTTATTAATTTTGTGATCTTATTAAAATTTTGCCTGTTTCTTCTTACTTCAGGTAATCGTGCTTACAAAAAGTCAATGGAATATCGAAGAAGGATCCGTGATTTAAACAACTCTTGCTTTTGCCCTCAATGAACGTGTATGCAAACAGAAATACTTATAATTGCGAAAATATATTAACCCACAGATGATTCCAATGTTATCGTATCTTCATAATTGGGTAAATGATTGAAACTATTTTTAAGTACGGTAATGGGATGTCTGTTCACGATGTCAAGTACTCCATTAGGACTCTCGTAGGAGCACTTGAAGACGTACGTTGGAAGTCCGGCGGATTCAGACTGACGTCCTGTGAGAGTTCCGCTGTGACGTACGTGGGATGTCCCGTTGGGATGTCATACTGGACGTCCTGTGATGCTTCCGCTGTGACTCTAATTTACTGTCCAAATAAGACGTACGTGGGCCCATCCTGAATGACTCGACATGAATCCGCGACGTCACATGTTTACTGGGTTTGTCGCATGAAAAGTTTTTCACATGCCATTTTGAAATAGAACTACATAGGTTAGAATTGAGCCTATATTTAGTATGTGCATAGGCTATAATAGCACATAGCTATATGTACAAGCTGCGGATAATGGTCTTCACCTTGCATCCTCAGCCAACAAACGATCGTCTAGAATACAAAAACACGCGGTTTAATGTCAAGCTTCGAAATCGCCTTCAAATCATCCATCGCTTGTACATAGCTTCTCTCTCCCAAAAGACAGTCAACGTGTTATCACAACGGACTTTTATAGCATGTTTTTGTATTGAACACATTTTAGAAGTTCCTTGACCTTATTCAAAGAAAGAGTGGCTTTCTCATGCTCAGTTCGTGTGCAGTGATTAATCATCGAGCCAAGGAATTGAATTGGTTTTACAGATTGCTCTACTGTATATACATTGTATGTAGGCAATAAAAATAATCTCTCTTTTGTTCCAAAACAAGGAATAAAAGTACAAAGTATTGCATCGAATTTTTAAATTGTATACCGCTATTTTGTTTTCTGTAATCCATTAAAATTTATACAAAGAATAGTATTACGATGCTTTTGCGATGTTGTTTTAGAACAAGCTTTGTAGTTAAAGTTGCTGCTGAGATGCTTGATAAATCGGCATTCATTTTGTAGGCATACTGGAAAAGCAACACAATAGAAATTCTGTCTGGAGTTTTCCATGACTAAATGCAAACCATTTCCCAAGCAAAATTTATTTTGTTTGTCTTGCTGTAAAGGAGTGTGACGAATGTTTTATGCATCGTGTAGCATGTATTCAGAATTTAACTTGTTGGCATGGTGTTAGACTCAGGCAGGCTAAAATTGACAACAAAGTGATTTTTACTCATTCGATTTCATACTTATTCATATCAGAAATATTTGTTGTAAAATGAGCATGATGATAGTCGATATGAAACTACGGTTATCAATTTAATGTTGACAGGTGAAAAACCTATATGTAAAACCTCAATAGGTCTGTAACGCAAATGAAATATTCAGTTGGATTTGGCAGGATGGGGTGCCCTCCGTCAGGTCGGTGCAACACCTGCCCTAAATACGTACCGGCGTCCCTGGTGATGCGAATCCCGGCTGCGGCTTTACTGCCAGTTGACCTATCACCAAACTTATCTGGAAGGTTCACGTGCTCATTTAATTTCGACGATCAAATTCATGCATTTTCATTGTTCTTCCTATTAACCATTTGCTCTTCAGCATGACCGCACGTGCTTGTGTGTCCTCAAATCAAAATACCGCCAAATGTTCGCGATCGACTGTGGATTTACTGCAAGACTCCATGAAAGGCAAGCTCTATTGCTTATATTATTTTGTCACCGCATTTCTAACTCGTGAACAAAATTTACGAGTAATGAACCTAAACAAGGCAACAAATTTTATTTGTTCCACAGGATTTGATGTCATTATCAAAAATAGGACTGATGACATTTTCATCAACAACCGATAGAGCACTCTTTTCGTAAAAACGGCTTGAGTAGCCTATATGGGTAATTCCATTTGTTTGTGCGTTACATTTTGCAACGTATTTCTGTGTATATATTTCGATAGAAGAAGGATATTTATCAGCAGCTGCCACCATGCGCCTGAAAAACTCTTGTGGTTAATACGTGGAGACTTGATTCTTTCAAATAGCTATATATTTATCATGGAGAAAAATATGTTCAAAGTCACCGTTCGTACGTTTCATTCAGGAGACACGAAAAACACTGACTATTATGCTATGAAAATTTTCTGCTCTCCTACAATTGATAGAAAGCCAATTATAAATTTCCCAGAAATGTAACTGATGATCCACTTTACTACGTAAAATTATAGTTGTTATGATCACGCAACTAGATGAGCTTCACGATGCATTTAAAGAAACGTTCGTACGTAACATAGTGGAAATAATCGTTTCAGTACTATCCCTAAATTTATTGATAGCATCCCAATAAACCTTTGATCGCATTTCCAAACAGGTATGTGAACATTATACATTAATTTAAGCAATATTTAACATCATGTTAACTTGTAAGTAGTGTACATCATAGTAGCAACTATAGGAGCACTCCAAATAGGCCTTTTTCTCAACATTACGCATCTGCATCACAGCATTTAGCAAATGTTCTCATGCATGGGCAACACCCCAGCAGCATTCAATGGATTCTTTGAGAATCTGTGAACATATGTTGCGGACTAAATTTGTCGCACTCGAAGAAAGAAGAATGCATTTATCCCATTTGTGACATTTCTACTGAATAACACTTACCTTATGTTTGTCAACTATTAATTTGTATCATATTGCTTACTCACTTTATTAATTTTCATGCATGCGTGTGAACTTTCCATATTCAACTGGAAATTGAATCATAAATTTGTGATTACCATTCCGAAAAATTAATTCTTATCTTATTTACAGAGATTCCAAAATCCTATCGAACTTTTAATTTCAAGGAAGATCATCCACAAACATCCTCAGCCGGCCTCAGCTTTGAGTTCACTCACTGGCACGTCACATGAGCATCTGTTAGTTAATGCTACTTGGACATGCTTGCATCATCATGACAATCAAATTTTATTACCTCTTCCTTGTCAACTTATGAATAGCTGCTGATATATGGGAGCGATGTAAATGCTTCATGCAATTCAGCAAGGCAGGCCGCAATTTAGCTTTCCTCTTTTACCATGATGCTGGTTACCCGGTGTTCAGCTTTCATCTAAAATTTTTTGAATTTGCTTTGACCTCACTCATGTAGAATTGATTTTTTCGTTTTGATAGGCGGTTGGTTAAACATTTTTAGACATGGTCCATTATTTTAGGCCGGCACTCTTCAAGCTTCCATTATAATATATCCATTATAAAATTTTATTATCATATCTATTAATTTTAAAAATATATAAAATAATCATTGTATTGATTACTTCTTAATAATTTTCAATACCTTATTTACTTTTAATTTTCTCATATCTATATAACTAATAATATCATTTTAATTTATAATTATATTATAATTATCAATTATTATTAATTATTTTATTATAATTTATTATTAAATTTTTATTATATTCCCTGCATCTTTTCAGGATTGTTTCGCTCAATTCAAAATCATTTACCACGCTCCCCGATGAAACTCAATTCATTCATAAACATCTTTCATTCGATAGGCATGGTGAAAGCGCGGACATACGACAGTTGCTATGTATTTCCATTTGAGTAGCGGTGCGTATTGTTATCCAATAAAGTCACATAACCTATCGAATCGGCGTCATTAAACGTCAGACGTAGTCACCTAGATATCTCATAGTCATAGCACGCACGAATATCTTCAAAGGAGATTGTCAGAGCGCAGTAAAGTACGGCTGTTGGTGCAAGTTGTTTCTGAATAGGCCTATAATCGTTCGCACGTTGCATTATTGCGGTGTCGCATTGCAATGAAAGATGTACGAATGACCTAGAGTGTAGTTGTAGGCCCTATTTGTTTTTGATGGGACAAACTGAGATATCCCCAATTCTAAAGAAAAATGGTCCATTTATCTATTCACAATTCAAATAAATGATAGTCTTTGCGTTCGCACGCTACGTTTTGGAAATTGCTTTTCATGCGTCCTTAGATCGGAAGTGAATGTGTGTTAACAGTTGAAATCAACTACTACCATAGTAACGAGTGATAAACACAATAACTCGATAAAACGTCTAGGCTACTTCAACTTCAGCTGCAAAATAATGAAGTTTTATATGCTTAGAGCGTGCGTGTTAGGTATATATGGATGTTTGTTGTTTTAATGTAATTTGTTGAAGTTTAAAAAGTCGAGGAACGTGTATACTTTTATGAATTTGTGATATTCCAGGATTTCAATTGGAAATTTTAAATGCCCGTTTGTTGTCTGATGAATTCTGTACTAGGCTCGTCGTTTATTGTACTTCTCCTCCGTTATGAGCTTTTAAGGTGACACCGATGACAATCTGTCTCACTGCTCCTTAGCCTTCTTTAGTAAATTTTAGACTTATGAAACACGTGAGAAAGTTGCACGTGATATACGTATCAATATTTATCATTTGCTTCTCATTGAATAAACGTTGGATGTTTGATGCATTTCGATTGATATAGTTTTTATGGAAATTCGTATTTTCTGACGTTTTCGAGAATCATCATAAAAAAGAATGGTTTCTCATCAAAATACGCAATAATCGACCCCAGAAATGAAAAATACAGGTAATTTTATGAATACACTAAAAGAAATGTATTAATGATTTATTTGATTTTCTTACTCCATGTCCCACTTCACGTGGAATTGCCCATATGTCGAGTAGCAGTTCAAATAACAAGTGATGATTAAGAAAAAGGAGGTTCTCTCCCAATTTTTACGACGTTTTATTGAGTAAATAAAAGAGCGAGTCACCCGACGCGTTTCGTCTATACACAGACAATATCAAGGGTTAAATTGTCGTGTACAACTGGGTTTTGATACATAAATCAGTCAGTGAAAGCAGTTCATCTAGTCATCTCATGACGTCTGTTTAAATATTGGCCCAATATAACTGCAAAAGTAAATATGTTATTTATGAATTTTCTTGCAGAATGTGTGACCAGAGTTACATAGGTCAAACGTGTCGTCCATTTCAAGTTCGCTACAGAGAACATGCATGAGCGCAGTTTACGGTATGAAGACCAGAAGAGTGCACTTAGTGAACATTCGATGAAGACCCACAGTGATAAAGTGATGACCATTAACAATTTCGACTAAAAAATTATTGATCAACAACTAACAGCGATTACTACTAGGGGGACTGAATCCCGCTAAATTGCGACGAACATGCCAAAAATAAACAGATGTCATGAGATGACCAGATGAGCTGCTTTCACTGACTGAATATGTATAAAAACCCAGTTGTACAGCGACAATTTAACCCTTGATACTGTCTGTGTATAGACGAAACGCGTCGGGTGACTCGCTCTTTTATTTACTCAATAAAACGTCGAAAAATTGGGAGAGAACCTCCTTTTACTGACCTCCCGTATCGACAACTCTATCAAATAACAAGTGTGTGGAATTGATATATTTTCAAATTCTATTGTGGGGGACATATACAATTGTCAATTCTGCTTATAATATGATTTTGAATTATCCTCTAGGCTCACTTTGTTTAGTCACTTGAATTATTTTGTAATCAAAACGCTTTTAAACTGTGAAATAATTTATATGTGCCTACGTATCCGGCAAAAAATCAAAATCCCTTTTTGCGTGTAGATAATTTATTCATTAGCCTTCAAGCATCTTCGTGATACTTTAAAAGGCACGATACTCAGTACTAGCGATCGAACGTCATATAGAAATCAAACATCATTTCATGTCACTAAGAAATGCAGAAGCCATAAAAACATGAATCGAACCCCCCTTCCCGGGCATAATACAATTAGTTTCTTCGCATAAATATGTATAAAATATTTTCGATCTTTGTACACAAGTTCAACAACATTTCAACAATTCTTAACAATTGATTAACAAGACAACACTATCTTCCATTTCTTTGACAGGGTCGTCGATAAGTTTCCCTAGCTCTGTTCCCCCAAAAATATTCTACGAAAGACAAGTCATGGATGAAATCAGGCGCGTGGGGCACGACCAGACATCAGAGGTTGTAGATAATCATCTTGATCAGCGTTCTGAGACGGAGCAACATAATCGTCATCATCAGGAGCTAAATAATCGTCTTCAGAAGTGTTGGGTTCTTGACCACCAAAATAGTGGCTATCGTAGTTGGGGTTATGAACCATGTTGGGTCGAGGTGGAGGTTGATTGACGTATTCCACGTCAGGAACGGTTGGCGCCTTGGATTTCGGGAATAGCGGTTGGGTTGGCCTCGGGGACGGTGGAACATAGTCTGAAAGTAAAGAAGACGAACGATAACCAAGCTGAGAAACGGAATTTTTGAATTTAAAGGCAGTCGATCTATCTGTCAATCATCACATGCAGATCATCGAAATAATGTTATTTAGCAGACTTCTGTTGACCTTCTCTCAGTCACCCTGCAGCTCTATTTCTGAAGCGTGAAATTTGCCAGAAAGTTCGAAAACCTGTAAACGATACCATCTCCAAGACCAACGACACTAAATTTAGTAATTTGGGCAACTCGATGTTTGCAGATAAGTCTCTAGCAGAGTTTGAATTTGACTGCTGTTAATTAGTGCTATCAATGAGAAGAACAATTGAAGAACAATGGCAATTTTTAGAACGTATTGGTCACTTCTGATACTCCTTGTTAAATTTTCTCAAGGATATCTCTTGATTTCAGCCAGCTTAAATTCCCAAGGTAAAAAACACATGCACAGAAAGCGGTGGTTTAGTTCATTTCTAGTGTTAAATAACATTGCCATATATAGTCCGGCAGCCAGAACGAGTTTCTGTAGGGAACGAGGCCGAAAGTAAGACTTTCACAGAATGATGTACAACCTACCGAGTTCTAATGTGCTCCTCTTCTTGTCAGACAAGATCAAAGAAAAACACATGTAAATCCAATGGGACGCAGATTGCAATTTTTGGTTGAAATGAAATTTTGCATATTTTCTCTGATTAAACGAAAAGTACTAAGCCCAGAGTCATAATTTTTGGCATGGAATGTCTTCAGGTCATTTCCTTTCATGTTCATGCACCCCTGTCTATAAAGCTAAACACATTTAGAGTTGGCAAGCCTCTTAATGTCGGCAAACACAAACATTTTGAGCAACTTTATCCACATTCAACCACATTCTCATATACACTGTCGATCAGAAGCATGATAAAAGCACATGCACATCATAGGAAATGACCTGAAGACATTCCATGCCAAAAATTTGGACTCTGGGCTTTGTACTTTCGTTTAATCAGAGAAAACATAGAAAATTTACTTTTAACCAAAAACTGCAGTCTGCGTCCCATTGGATTTACATGTGTTTTTCTTTGATCTTGTCTGACAAGAAGAGGAACTCACTAGAACTCGGCAGACGTGCCGATTCGTAGTAGGCATTGGGTGTACATCATTCTGTGAAAGTCTCACTTTCGGCCTTGTTCACTGCAGAAACTCGTTCTGGCTGCCAGACTAATATTGTAACATGAGCACCAAATTATTTCAATGATTATAAGACGGACTTAACGAAAATTTTTTAACAATGTCGTTTACTTGATTGCTTAAGTCTTGAACAGTAGAAAATATCTTGTTCACGTTGTGGTAAATTAAGCAGACTTTAGAGATAGAAATTTGCTCATTTTCCAGAAAATATTCGTTTAAAATTGATCCACTGCTGCCTATGTTGCCAATTGACCTCATTGGTGCAGAAGTTCTGACAAAAATTTACAAATGAAAGAAGAGAACTTAATGTGAGTATAATCGGCTTCGTAAGTTCTTTGATGTCGCAGCAAACCATTTAAGAGTCAAAATTAGAATTCCTGTGAGAATCTCACGAGAAAATAATTTTCAAATTCAATGTAATATTTGAACAAAAACGTCAGGCGAATTTCACTGATTGTTTGGATGCAACTATACAATTCAGAGTATATTTGAAAAAGAATTCTGAGTTGTAATTCAGTTGAATTAAACCAACAGAAGCAGGTCCTACACAAATTTCACATTGTACAAGCACTTCAATCCTGCGTTTCAACACACTATCACGAAAACTCAGATTTTCAGAACTTTCTTTAAATCAAAACAAATAGCTATTTTCTTTATTTGTTAACAGCTGATATATAAAAGAAATCCAATAAGATTTAGGTCTTTATAGCCATTATGTAACATATGAATCCATGATATTAGTCGCAGATATCACATTTGAAAGTCATCGAATGTACCGCTTCAGCGAGAGGCGAATTATTACTGGTCTGAATAATTTCAGTCTTCACATGTCGGTCATCATGGAAATTGATGTTCCTGGATAACGGCAACATGGAATTAACTTCTGATTTAAGTTCAAAATTAGTCTATGTGAATAGAAAAATTATAATACAAAATTGAGTTGAGTCCTGAATTGAAAAATCGGAGCAAACCTGAATAACCGCTATTTCATGCAATATCAGAAATCATATCGGCAATCCTACTTCACATCCCTCAAAATCAGAACGACTCCATATTTAAACATGCAGCCACACTCGGAGTATATTTGAGATATGCAATTAGCATAAAGAGTTGATTTATGCGGTTAGTAGTGTGTTAAAGGACACATTTGTGAATAGGCCTACTCGCATTAACCTAACATGAACAATTGACGGCCCCAACCTGTGGGGGGTTTGCTATAGCGGCGGGAATGTATGTGAATTAAGAGAGGGGGGTGGGGGGCATTACTTCCTAATTACTTTTTTGCGCGGGGGGGGAAGAGGGGGGGGGGACAAGGCTTCTGTCATTTTGTAATTTTTTTCATCAACGACCTCTCAATATATGATTGTGGAGCAATTGTTCAGCTGAAATTATCGCATGCAAAATAAAAAGAGACCGATTGATATGGATCTAAAAAAGGGAGCAGAATTGTTCTACAGCAATTCTACCTTGGATTGGCCTTGAATTTTCGCATTCATCTCATGAAGCAAACCTTCTTACATGGAAATGAAAAAATGATCACTATAAGTCAATTAGTCTCATAAAACTTGCATAATTAAAAAACCTGTTAACCGTCACCATTTGCTAATCGAAAGCACCGGTTTTCAACAGCAATGATCGGCATTTGACGTATAAAATCAATACCCGATCGATCTAAGTAACTCTCGAGCTACAATTTTAAAATCTTTTGTGAATTTTAGTAGATCATGTAAACAGAATAATTAAATATTGAATGGCACCCTCTGATGAAAAATGGGAACAGACCTGAATAACTGCTATTTCATCCAACATCAGATAAATTCCTCATCTTTAACAGATTAATTCTGGGGCTCAATCAGTACATAATGTGATCAATTTCGGATTATAGGCATTTCGATAATCGGTCTTTGTTTTCGGCGACGTCTCTGTATCTTCCTTAGCTGCGATTTCACTCCCTAATTATTGGATTCAAGAATACTAAACCAAAACCCTCTCTGAAGATGTCATTGCGAATGAAAGAAAACAACTGCATAGTGATCAGAAGTTTGACTTGAGTTTCATCATAACACTTTCTCATAAGTCTTATCTAGATTTGAGAGTTTACACTTTGAAGACACACTTTGCTTATGCTCTTTCATTTTCGTTTCTTATTCCCATAAGTCACGGTCTCCACTGTCATTGATGCCATTTTCTATCTACTTAATATCTGCGACGAATCTTCTCAATTACTTACGAGTGCTGCTGTTAATTGATGATGTTTTCGCTCTACTTCGATATGATTCATTTGAGGTCCCAGTAATGCTTTTCCTTTGATTCCAATGAACAACTAATTGATTGATTGTAAAAGTCTTTCAGCAATCAAAGTCTATGAAAACAATTTAATTTCCAGCGGACAGACGCCAGTCCGCGAAAAAGACAATCCACAATACTTACAGTAAAAGTCAAGTCAATGTTGCCACATTTCATCCTTATGACTGTAAACTATATTGCAATGTTAGTCTGTCAATACTGATATCTATATCCACAAACATTAGAGAAGTTTAACTCAACGTCTCGACGTCATTCTAACATAATATTGAAGATGTTGCAATGGTTTATAGACATCGGAGAGAATTTCAAGGGTGCACCGATCCCGCGACCATTTTCGACGTGCCAAATCACGTTCTTCTCTGTAATAACACGTGAAAAAAGGAGGACGGTCAAGCTGAACTTTCTGGTAGAGAATGGCGGCTTTATTAGATAGTAAAACTGCTAAAACTATATGTAATTCATCATATTTAACTTCCTGGGAGCGGTTGGCGATTATTTCACTTCACGCTCGTAGTTTTCATGCCCTACTGGTGATGTCTCCATTCTTCGCTTGCGTACAGTCGACTCGCGATATATGCGATC
>CAJQUW010004267.1:0-99352 GCA_907163375.1 Prostheceraeus crozeri | reverse complement strand
AGTGCTTTCGCTCAGTCTTTGCGCGGCGCATTGTGCTGAATCCACGCTCAACATTTGCATTACTGACAAGAAGCAGTGACAGGATCTCCACCAGAGTTGCTATGAGGGGATTCCCACGGTTGAATTTGAGCAAACAGGGCCACAGCTCCAAACCTTCGACTTTAGATGTACAAGCAAAAAGCTCCTTGAAAGTCGCCCACTCATCACTGATAATTCCTTTCATAAGCAAATCATCTTTTCGTTTGAAAAAGCACTTGAAACGGTGTTTTCTATGAATAAACATTAATATCAGTACACTGTAATTGATTAGGCACTAACCTAGACACTAGAGGCATCAACTGAAAACACTAAAAATGCACTAAATAATCAAAATATCAATATTTTAGGATATTTCATGATATTTTAGTCACGCTAGAGGATGTGGCATGAAATAGTCAATGATACTTAACACTTTCTCAGTACCAGATGAGGAATCATCAGACAGTTGCTATAATTGAAGTAGCAGAGTAACCTGTTGTGCAGTCCTTCAGCTTGTTTAGCCATTTTTGATATTTTAAGCTAGTTTGAGCCATTCTAAGTCGTACTGAGCAGCGTCTACGGCTGACAAGGAATTTTTGTGCTTAAATTGTTCAAGTCTGAAGACATCTTTCTATTCTATGCCCAGGTGAACTGTCACTCTGCAATCTTTATGATTACAATGTCTATCATATTATTAGAATCTGAATCCCTGGATGTCGTGATCGTTAGATTGGAATTATATCACAAAATGAAATGCGATGCCGGTTAAGTTATTCCATGTGCGATCATATGACTTCATGTCACCAACCTGTAATGATACCGTCGAATTTGTAATGACAGAAATGTGCGATGCACGTATTCTGAATTCATTTCGATGCTTAGTTCTCATCATATCTGGATTAGGGAGCGATATGAACCCCCAACGGGGCAAGGGTTGACTTTGCTATCAAACATTCCGGTTCTAAATCAAGATGATAAGTTTTAAATAGATAAAATAACCTACCAGGTGCAATCACAGGATATGCAATTCTTGGCATTAGGTACTCAAAAGTAATCCCGAATTTCCGGAACGAAGCTACATGCCATTATATTCTACAGGTTTTCCGTTATAGATCTGTCAGTTATGAACGGCGTTATGCATTCATTAACGTCATTTTGCAATGAGCAGCGACATTTCGCATTGATTAGGTGCAAATGTCTCTTTATCATCGGCAATATCGCTCATAAGTAGAAACCTGTCAAGTGAACATGCGGAATGGTTGCTTGCACAGGAGCCTACTGTATCTACATAGATGCAAATAGATTCAATTTGTGGATCTCCCGAAAAAGGGTCGTGCACCATGAGGGCATCGATCAGCTCGGATAATCATTGCTGCATCGAGCACACGCGGCTTGCTGTTTTCCTCAACAAATGAAGGAGTAAATAGCGATCTATTCAAGGAGTTTTTGATGAACGTGTCAGCTACTGCCGGACCACAACCTACTATTGAAAACTTGTGATTTACAAATTGAGCTATTTTCACATTTTAAGCACTGCTCAGCAAATACAACAGCGGATACATGTCTATCATAGCTCATCTTAAAGCTGAGAATGCAACCTCTCGAATGATGTATGGCACGTTGTTGTGTGACACGATTAGAAGGCATGATAATCGATTGAATGTCAGTGAAGTTTAGGTGGTCCGTTTTTATGGTCAACTCTGTACGATAACAATACTTTTAACTGTCATTTACATGGCTTCATTAAACTGTATTTGACGTTTAATGACGGTCAAACAAATGACGCGCTATAGGACAGGCCCAATCACTTCTACCAAAAACAGATGAAATACGAATTGTCGCTGTCATGAAAAATCCGGATTTTCTTTGTTTAACGAAATCTTGGCTGAACAAGTCTATTGACGATAATGCGCCTGTCCTACCGGATCATTTGTTCAACCGTCATAAAAACTCACATAGGGCCAATTTTTAAAACGAGGGTTAAGTTAAGCCGCGGCTTAATTTGCAGTTAGGTCACGGTCTAACAAACTTTCACTTAATAAAACACGACTGTCAAAGCCGCGGGCTAACCCGCGGCTCACTCTCTCAGCCGCGGCTCTCTCTAAGCCGCGGCTTTCTATTTTCTCTTTTTAAAACGAAGCTTCGCTTGCACAGACTAAGCCGCGGCTCTCTTTTTCTTGTCAAAGTTAGACCTCGGCGGAGGCAGATCTAAATGCTGGTGAGCTACGGGTTTTCATCCATATAAAGCGGAATTTCGATCATTAAGGACGAAGGTAGAATGAACTACTTGAAGTTGAGACAGCAAATTCGCGAAAGGCAGGAAAGATTTCGAAGGCTCACATGTACATCTCCATGTATACAAACTCGCGTTTTTTGCGATCTTCTGGATGCCCTGTCGTACTATAACAATGCCGATTTCATTCGCCGCTATCGCTTCAGTAAAGAAACCGCGAAATGGCTTTGTGAAACCCTTTACACCCTTTACCCTTTGTTATGTACATGTAATAACATGTGTTATCACAATTTTCCAATCATTGTAGAGTTCATTATTTTAACAAATTGAATATTTCATGGAAATTGATAGGAAACCTTCTTCTCGATATCTTTCTTGATAATCAATCTAATGAGATAGTGGCCTTGATTGAAATGACATTAAGATGACGTCAGAGTTAACGTTTCATCGGTGTGGCTAATGTGTCAGAGATAGACCACGGCTCAAAGCCACGACTTCGGTAGGCCGCGGTTCATCCTCGTTTTATAAATGCAAAGATAAGCCGTGGCCTAGTGAGGCCGCGGCCTTCCATGATCCGGGGCTTAACTTAGCCCTCGTTTTAAAAATCGGCCCATAGAAACTCACTTTTAACTGTCCTTTGGAATGATTTAATCTAGCTGTCATTAAACAGAGAATGCGCATAAGCGTCCATTAATTTTTCAGAACGTCGCGTGTAATAGGATTTCATGATGTCATTTTGACGCATTCTGACATCATAAAGTAGAAAATCATTAACTGTGTTGTCATCACAGTAAAAGATGACCTCGATTCGATCTTGGGTTATCTGATTCTGAAAGTAAATCAGCTCATGGACTGTGTCATACGCTTGAAAGAAATTATTCAATAAGATTTGTTCACTAATAACATCCATAATTCTGGTTCGACATGCTTGTCAGTTATATGTTTAGGAAGGTTTAAATATTACCTTTAAATATTCTGCTTCCATTTATGTTCCATAATTGAATGACATTTTTTATGACGCGTTCGTGACCAGCCTTCCATTAAAAGATTGGCGGTTAAATGAAGCAAAATATATGACGCGTCTACGGACGGAATTCCCTTTAATGACAATTAAATGAGTCGTCATTGAGGCTCTATTTAATTGATGACGCGTTATAAGACAGCCCCAATATCATTGAAATACCGGAATTTAACGTGTATGACGCGCTGATCGCGCAAATCGAAGAGGCGAAGGCGTAGCGATCTATTTCAAGGAATCTGTGTCTTACAGCGTCTATGCCTTTAAATTAAGTGTTTACACATATTATGTATATGTAGAATGCTTGGCAGTTGATATGAAGGAACTAAAGCTATTGCTTAGATGTACCTCCGTATTGTAATGCAGATATATGCGCTACAGCAAGTTCTTGAATTCTTTTGTGATGATGTCGACAGATATTTGCCAGAAAATTTAATTGTGAATGTATAATACATGGTGACTTCAATCATTTTGAAGCCATCTTTCTTTGCAGTAACCTACTGCCTTGTAGGGTATGGCTTTTATAGCCAAAGGCTGGAGGTGACCCCCTCGATAAATCGGTCGCTCACCAACCCGAATTGAACCAGCGTGGTGAGGATACGGTTCAAACCCACAACCCTCATGAAATGTCAAAGCTAATGAAACGGCCATTAGTCCCTGGCAGAGGGTGCTAAGAATCACCGGGTTTCTACACTCCATATATTGACATACAACGTGAGAACATTGAAAGATCAGGAGCGATTAGATGAACTCGAAAACGAATTGGCCGAAGCAAAGATCAAATGGAGCATCCTAGGTATGGCAGAAGTCAGAAGAAAAGGAGAACAGCTGGCACAGCTAAACAGATGCCATTTGCTGTACACTAAGGGAGGAAATGAGTCAGCAGCTGGAGGTGGATTTCTGGTGCACAGAGATGTAAAGGAACACATGCTGTAACTGAATTCAAGGAAATCAGCAACTGCATAGCATCACTAACAATGAAGATAAACCGTAGGTACTCGCTACAAGTAATTCAAGTCTACGAGCAGTCACATAGATGAAGAGATTGAGGATTTTTATGAAGACCTTCACAAAACAATGCACAGCAACGCAAGCATGTACAAAATCTTAATGGGTGACTTAAATGCAAAAGTAGGTATGCAACGGAGCGGTGATGTTTTCGCGGTAGGACCGCATGGACAAGGAGAAAGAAACGAAAGAGGAACTAGAATGGTGCAGTTTGCTCTCGCCCACAATCTCAGTATTACTAATACTTGGTTTGAAAAGCCGAAAAATAGATGATGGACGTGGAAAAGTCCTGGAGGAACGGTGAAAAATGAGATAGACTACATCATGAGTAACAAGAAGTACATTATTCAATATTGTGAAGTGATTCAAAGAGTGAGCATTGGAAGCGA
Source organism: Prostheceraeus crozeri (assembly GCA_907163375.1). Classification (NCBI taxonomy): domain Eukaryota; kingdom Metazoa; phylum Platyhelminthes; order Polycladida; family Euryleptidae; genus Prostheceraeus; species Prostheceraeus crozeri. The sequence continues at coordinate 94,686 of CAJQUW010004267.1, read as the reverse complement.
TCATCGAATAGTGAGATGCAGAATAAAACTGAATACCAGGCTAGAAAGAAACAAAATGATGCAAAATAAAGTAGTAAGAATCAATACAGAAGCGCTATTTCAAAAGAAAGAAGAATGCCAAATTGAACAACGGAACAGGTTTGAGGTACTTTCCAACGAAGATACGTCGGAAAATGATATAGAAAAAGACACAGATCATAAAACAATGCGCGGAAGACGTAGCTGGGAAAAAAAGGAAAGAGAGACAAGAAAAGCTGAAACCTGAAACAAAAGCGTTGCTGAAAAAGAGAAGATTGATGATAGTCGGTGGAACGGCAGGAAACAGCATCGAATACACAGAATTATGCAAGACCATCAGGAAGACAATGACAGAGGACTTAAAGATATGTAACACAAGACTATTGACCACCTACATGGTCACACAAGTCCTTGAAAAAGCAAGTGAATACCAAATGCCTTTATATATGGCCTTCATTGACTACGAGAAGGCATTTGACTCCATTAAGCACAAAGCAGTAATTGATGCTCTAACAAAGCAAGGAGTACAAGCGAAGTTTATTAACATCTTGAAAAAGGCATACAACGGTGGTACAGCACAGATCAGAACCGACATAATGAGTGAAAAGGTGAAAGTCATGAAAGGAGTGCGTCAGGGTGATACTTTATCACCAATTCTCTTCACAGTAGCATTAGAAGAAATATTTCGAAGAGTAGACATCAGAGAAGGAATCAGCATAAACGGAAAAAAACTAAGCAATCTCAGATTTGTGGATGACATAATGCTATTAGCGAATACAGAAAAAGACCTGCAGAGAATCAAAACATCATTAAACGAAGAAGGAAGGAAAGATGGTATGAAAATGAACAAGAAGAAAACAAAAGTTATGTGCAATGAAATAGCAAAGCGAACAGCGCGGCAAGGAATTCAAATTGATGAAGAAATACTAGAAGAAGTAAATGAATACCAATACCTTGGAAGATGGCTAACAGCAAATAACGAAATTGGCAGAGAAATACAGAATAAATACTGGTTGGAGAAGGTTCGGACAATACGGCAAACTACTCAAACACAGGAACATCACAATATGTCTGAAACGAAGGTTGTTTGATACGGTCATACTGCCATCAATGACGTATGGTACAGAAGCGTGGACACTAACAAAACGACAAGAATGGAAACTGGCTGTGGCACAAAGAAGTATGGAAAGAGCAACGTTAAACATCACGAGGAAGGACAAAATACGGAACGAGAACATCAGAGAAAGGACGAGAATCATTGACATAACGAGTAAAATCAGAGGGATGAAAGGTCACTGGGCAGGACACCTAGCTAGAATGAACAACAACAAATGGTGGGCCAAGAAAGTAACGGAATGGACGCCACTAGAAAGACCAAGGCGAAGAGGAAGGCCAAGGAGAAAATGGAGAGACGATATTGAGGAAAAGAGCGGAATCAACTGGATTAAGAAAGCGCAACATCGAAGAAGCTGGAGGAGGGAGCGGAGGCCATCTGCCTGCAGTGGCACGAAAGGCTGCTGCTGATGATGATGATGATGATGATGAATCTTTGATTACTCTTTGCAGTAATCTGTGCATGACATATTATTTTGTCACCAACACGAAAAGGAGATATATTGGACCATGTGGTTGTGTCAGAGAAACTGGTTTCTATTTATGATCCAAGGAACATTGCCTTTGATTCTTCCATCGATAACTGAGATCACTGCTTGTTGACTGTACGACCAGCTACGGATCTACGATACAAATCATATGATAGTTTAAATTATCAGAAGATTTTTGATTTTCGTGTTTCTAGTATCGATCACCTTCAAGTTAAGACAATGCAGCAAAAATGGGATGAAATTTTATCGAAAGAAGACCTCGGCAAACAATGGGAAATTCTCCATTCAACCATGAACATGCTGATAAATGATAATCTCCGAACAGGAAAGGCAATCCTAGACGGAGGTAGAGGTGTACATGTATAAGAATCATTGGCAGAAAGTTTATACAGACCATTGACTGCAATATTTCAAAATTCAATTACAGAAGCATCATTCCTTGTCAATGGAAAGAAGGAACACTTTACCCTATCCAAAAACCAAACCTGCCGAAATATCAAATATGAGACAATTTTATCTTTTTCGATTATACTCGATGATACGAACTCCGTTGGCTCAGTTCTTCTTAGTTAAGATATGAACAAAGTTTAATATCTTGTAAATTAGGAACTCCTTATCGAAAAGTTAAGAAATTACGATTTTCCTGAAGGTTTCTTGATATCGCTAATGCAGCATTTAAGAGATCGTCAAAGTCGTGTTAAAATTGGACAAACTGTATCGCTTACCTTCTCCTATCTTATCTGGTGTTCCTCAGGGTTGAATACTTGGCCCCCTTTTGCTTAGCGCTTATATTTCAGATCTCAACAAAATGGAAAATAATGCAACGATGATTAAATACGCTGATGATGTCATTATGGCGATTCTGGTATCCAGAAATTTCTTTATACAAATCACTCAGAACTACCATGAATAGAAATGAACTTCACACTGTTTACATCACTAAAACCACTTTTGAAATATGCATCACAGATTTGTGTCGGTTTAGATCCGACACTGAGGAGCGTTATTACGTGTAGATCGAAGAGTGCATCGAATAATCTATTTTGACGAAATGAGATCGTGTGATGAGCCAACATTAAGTGCTCGGCGACAAAGACTTATAGCACTAAGCTGTTTATGAAAACTCTTTATGATGAAAATCATATATCTAAGAATATAATTCCTATCAAGCAGTGATAAATTTAGCATTTTGTAGAGCCATTTTGTAGGACGGAGAAGAGACAATCAGCCTTTTTATCATACGCATCATTACTTGTAAATTACATGATTTAAATGAAATTTTATCTCCTAGCCCATTTTCTTTCGCTTTTTTATATAACTCAAATATTTTATTTACGTCGATGAAGTCGTTTCTGTATCTTTATGATCTGTACGTCTTGTGGCTTCCATTTTAATGAAAAATAGGCACCTACTTGACTTGACTTGAAGTTGTCTCAAACCGAGCGAATCTCTACAACAACAATAATAGTGTGTTTACCTGATGGCGACAGTATTGGAAACTCTATAACGATGATAAACAAAATACGAGCATCTATTACACAACATGCGGACCGTTCATGTTGATAATAAACAATCAATGCGAAATAATTGAATACCATCGTGATAACACAAACTTTACCTCACCTCTTCAATCGAGATCGCTTGCTATTAACACACAAGTTAATGCTGTGTTATGATCATAGATGCAATACGATCTGTTTATCATCTTGAATTTTGACCTTAATTCATGTTGAACTATTAAAGACCATTAATACTCGCTCTTTCAACACAAAAGAAAAAGAAAAATATAAAAAATATGCAAGTAAATAGATCATTATTAAGAAAAATGTATGTTTGCAATTTCGAATGCAAATACACGTACAAGTAGCTCGTACATGTATCTTCTATATAACTAAATTACTAAAGCCGGTCTTTCAAAATGGCAAAATACAGACACAAATGCAAGCACTCAAAGCAATATTTAAATACACCTCAAAGCACACACCTGCTCAGATCATTTTATATATCTAGACACAAATACATGGCACTCATTTAATAAATTTTGAAAATTCATGATGAAAAATTGCTATGACTTCGTTACCGAAGTGAGTTTTCTTCCACTGAAAAACTTTTTCTTTTTGAACAATGTCATTGAGGATTTCTAAAGGAAATTGCAGATAAATTCTAAAATAATGTCTAAAAGAATGTCCAATGTTTTTTAAGGAATTGCTTCATTTACTTAATGAACATCACTTTTAATAAAATTTTCTTATTGGGTCTGTCAATCCTCAGAGTGTAGAGATGGAGTCAAATAAAATCACTATTTGTCTCCATCATGACCTGTCAGCGCCGACATTGACCCACTTCTTTTACAAATGTATTATACCATAAAAGGTGCCGCATCACGAAAATCGCCACGAATTCTCCACAAAGCACTGACAAGCAAAAGTGAGCCCGGAAAACTACGAAGTTAGAGATACTCGCCTTATCACGGTTTGGGGCTTCACGTCACACATAGTAACTGATAGAATACTGAATAGGTAGTGAGTGATGTGCTAGCGGAAAGGATAAAGAAGGTCGCCTATAAGTTAATAATAGTTGAACCGTGTAATTCTGTCCAACAACATTAATAAAAAAATAGCTATGCTTAATGACATCAGTAGCCTGCCTTCGAACACTTGTACATCTGCACATTTGAGTGAGTTTGTGAGGCTTTACCCGTTCATCACTGGTGAACGATGGAACTGAGCGAACACAACTTTTTAGTGACTACCATCGAACTGAACGGAACTAAACTTTCCCTTTCATGAACTTCTTGAGCCCCGATGATATGCGATGCACGTCATTTGGGAAAGTGTTCGACTAGCAGAGCTGATCATAAAAAAAACCACCTAAGCTTCACTGAAATTCAATCGATTATGATGTCTTCTAACTGTGTTGCACATCAACGTGCCATACATCATTCGAGAGGTTGCTTACTTAGCTTTAAAATGAGCTATGATAGATATGTATCAGTTGTTGTATTTGCTGAGCAGTGCTCAAAATATGAAAATCGCTCAATTTACAAATTGCAAGTTTTCAAAAAGAAACCATCTGAGTATGATAATGAATCAGGCACGGAGAGAACGAGCATTTTCTGAGCTCTCTTTTGACATACTGGTCATCAAAATCGGTGAACTAGGGAAAAATTGGTGATATCGTGAAATTATCACAAAATCATGACTCATTTGACTGAAAATGTTATATTCTCCTTTTTCATCAAAAATGTTCACGTTTGGTGTCTTCAAAATCCTTGCGATGTAAGGAGTGCGAATATGAAAGTGTTATTCAAATAAGTTCAATAGTTCTTTTCCAAACCTTTTCAACTTTTTCCTCATAACAGCTAAAGTACACACGCATGCAAGGTAAACAACCGTCAGTCGCTGAGAGAGAACAAAGGCATGCTTTCGCTAATTGTTTTTTGCTTTGAACATTCGTTCACCTTACATGGCGATTGTGTACTTTTGCGGTAATGAGGAAAGATGTTGAAGAGGTTTGAAAAAGATCTATTGAACTTATCTGAATAAAACTTTGAAGAAAATGCTCGCTTTTCCTGTGCCTGGTTCACTATGAAACTCACACGCTTTCTTATTGAAACTTGTGATTTGTAAATTGAGCTATTTTCACATTTTGAGCACTGCTCAGCAATTACAACAACGGATGCAAGTCTATCATAGCTCATGTTAAAGCTGAGAATGCAACCTCTCGAATGATGTATGGCACGTTGTTGTGCGACACGACTAGAAGGCACATGTGATAATTGATTGAACTGCAGGGTAATTTAGGTGGTCCGTTTTTTTATGATCAGCTCTGTATAACTCTGGTTCGCTGTGCCAGTCAATTTATATACGTTGATGAAGGTCTTACACTCCTTTAAACTTCTGCTTTCATTTATTTTCCATTAATGAATGACATTTTTCATGACGCGTTCGTGAACACCCTTCCATTAAAAGATTATGAAGCAAAATAAATGACGCGTCTATGGACGGTATTCATTTAATGATAGTTAAATGAAGCGTCATTAAGCCTTCATTTCATTAATAACTCGTTATAGGACAACCCCAATGTGTTTGTTGATATTAGTTCTGGTCCAGATTTTCTTGATACAGTGTGATATTAATTTGTCAAGTTAAAAGCGCTTATTGAAAATTCTGATTTACTAAATATATTACGGAGCTGATCATAAAAAAAGGACCACCTAAATTTCACTGAGATTCAATCGATTTTCATGCCTTTCAATCATGTCGCACAACAACATGCCATACATCATTCGAGAGCTTGCATTTTCAGCTTTGAAATGAGGTATGATAGATATGCATCCGCTGTTGTAATTGCTGAGCAGTGCTCAAAAAATGAAAATAGCTCAATTTTTACAAATCGTAAGTTTTCAAAAAGAAAACATGTGCGTGTGATAATGAATCAGGCACGGAGAGAACGAGCATTGTCTGAGCTCTCTTTTGACATACTGTTCATCAAAATCGGTGAACTAATAAAAAATTAGTGGCATCGTGAAGTTATCACCTTTATGGTTGCAAATGTTATGTTCTCACTTTTCCATCAAAGATGTTCATGTTTGGTATCCTCTGAATCCTTGCGATGTGAGGAATACGAATATGTTAGTTATATTCATAGAAGTTCAATAGTTCCTTTTTAAACTTCTTCAATATTCTTCCCATTTCCGCAAAAGTGCACAAACAGTGAAGGTAAACAATCTGCTGTTGCTATGAGAAAACAAAGACATACCTCGCTCATTGTCTTGTTTCGAACCTTCATTCACCTTACATGATGTCTGTTGACTGTTGCGGAAATGGGAAAAAGTCAACAGACACCATGTAAGGTGAACGAAGGTATTTGCTGAGCAGTGCTCAAAATATGAAAATCGCTCAATTTACAAATTGCAAATTATCAAAAAGAAACCATCTGAGTATGATAATGAATTAGACACGAGGAGAACGAGCATTTTCTTGAGCTCTCTCTTGACATACTGTTCATCAAAATCGGTGAAAATTAGTGACATCGTGAAGTTATTATAAAATCATGACCTCTTTGGTTGGAAATGTTATGTTCTCACTTTTTCATCAAAGATGTTGATAAAGCTCTCGAATGATGCATGCCGCGTTGATGTGCGACTCGATTGGAAGGCATGAGAATCGATCGAATTTTATTGAAATTTAGGTGGTCCACTTTTTATTATCAGCTCTGTAGCTGACAACACTGACCCAACTACCCATAACGTGCACTGCACGCATGATGTTATGTTATGACACATCACTGACGCAATTATGATGTTACTGTACACATGTATTATGTTCCCATTGTTCACTCAGCATCGGGGAGCTCAAGCCATGAGCGAGTAAATGCATTGCACGCAATGGGTAGTTGGAGCTGTGTAGCAGATTTGGCTTCGGGGCTGAAAAAGGTGAATAGATAAACAAGCTGCAAATGTGTCCTTCGCATTTTTCAACATACTTCTATTTCACTATTTATGAATATAAGCAATGGTTTGGTGAAGTAATCATTTGTTACAGGAATGAGTGGACAGAAACTTTGACCATGAAAGTCAAGCAAAAGTTTTGCGAAGATAAACCCCATTGCAGGTGATTTTCTGTTGGGAAAGATGAAATTAGCGGAACATCGTTCAATGACAATGAATGGTCAAGTCAACTGAGATAACAAACATAGGTAATTTAGCTGAATGAACGGAAAACAGTGAAATGCCGAAACAATTTGCGTTCGAATGCGCAATAAATTGACTACAGAAGAGGTGACTGAGAATAAGAACTAGGAGAAAGCGACTAGGAATAAGGCCGTTTTGGGAACGTGAAAAATGATTCTTGACACCAACCAGTATGACAGCATTTTTCCTCACATTATTCGTTTAAGTAAAACTTCAGAAATAATACATAGCAAATACCCAAGAGATTTCGAAGTTTGCAAACTCTTGAAGCCTCTTCTCCTCAAACTTTGATGTTCATTTTAGTTAAACGTTCCTAAGATAACTTTGCAACACATTCGACGCTTGCTCGTTCCGATTGCAGCATCAGTTCTTACTAACTCGATCATCTTGTTACTATAAATAGGAACTTAAAAATTGAATCTCACATTTTCCGAGAAATTAATTTTTTGAGTAATCTTTTGGATATTGATGGTAGATGACTCTGAAAAATGACATGTATTAATCAACTATCATATATAAATGTCTTAGAACACATATTGGGAGTGTGTGTGATTGCATTGAGACAGCTAAGTGGCTCCGAATACAACTCAAAAAGAGATTTTTGAGAATGCGTGTAAACTACTTATAGTCTGCCAGAGCTGTATATTATGCAGAGAAAATATAGTAGCTCCTCGTCTAGAAAGCAAAAGCTTCCAAACTTTTGTGAGGCATGAGAATCTATCAGTTTTTCAGATTAAAATCCACTATCGCATAAAATTGACAGTGTTGGTGACCAAATTATTGTGAATAGTGTTTGAAGGCTGTTGACTTCATTTACATAGTAGCTACATAAATGCATTTGTGAATGAATAAATATGTAGAGCATAACTTCATGTGTACTTCTTCGACGATCTATAAGTAATTAAAATTGATGGGATGCTTAATTTTGTAAGAAATTTACTAAATCCGCGATTTTCAATAAATGTACTTTCAAATATTTTTGATTTTTGTGCAAGTCATATAAGTCACTTTATGTATATATGTATATCATTCAATTTTTTAATAACTTTCAATGTGCAAGAAAATTTTGCAACATGTACAGATATATATTGTCCAAATGAAAATCATTTGTTGTAATAATTATTTATTATTACAAAGGACAACTTTCCTCAAATTATGTTATTGAAGAGAAACGAATTATCAAAATTGCGAAAGACAGTGTTCAACCGTAAAACTCCAACTCAGATATTAATGTCCGGATCTACTATAAGAATCTGAAATTATGTAATGCAATAAAAAGCAAACTGGACAAATAAATATCAGCCCACAACGTTGTATGTTAATTCAGTTGTCAAGAGAACACTTGTAACAGTGCTCAATACATTGGATATACAGCCAACCAAATTTCAACCAGATGTAAACAACATGAAAATAATGGTTCGATTAAACGACATTTCCTTGAAGTACACAATCGCAACCCGAGACAGTTAATCAACAGTACACAAATATTGCACAGTTTTCCTGACACGACTTCATTACAAATAGCCGAAGCCATTGAGATCAAAGACAATTCTCCGTCGTTTAACCATCACGACAAGGGGTTGACTCGTCACCTGAATATAGATCTATGTTTGACATGTATTTTCTTTTAAGAATTTTGTGATTCTATGCTATAAGTCAACGTATAACTTTTTAACTGCAGTTGTTATATTCACTCATATCTATCATTGATATCTTAGTTCAACAATTTTGTACTTTGCATTTTGTAGTAATATTTGTATTTTGGATATACTTCAGATTTTGCATCCTTCAGCATACACTTCATCTATTGTTAGCTTGATAATGGACACAGATGAGTCCGAAACGTCGCGAAAAGGAATAAAGTATTTCACAATCAAATGCTATTCATTTATAATTTTGAAATTATTATCTAACAACGAAAACATCAGTATGTAAAACCAGAATGAATATTCCATAAATGCATTAAAGTGGACAATGACATTTTATTCAATCAAACGTGCAAAGAAAATGAATTGAAACCAAAATTTACAAACTTCAAATGAACAAAAAAATCAAAGAACCATCAAAAATATCTGATCAGCTCCAATCAGGTGTTTTAGATTTAGAATTCAAGCGAAACAAGCAACATTTTGTAACTGCAAAGTGTTGGCAAGCTTTACCCATTTAATCGCGTGAAATTTATTAAACTGCCCTATCCCCTGGAATTCCCAGAAATTCGAATAAATATTTCCGGAAATTAGTTTTTCCCTATTCTATATGATACCCTGATTCCACATTTAACCTAAATTTCTGGAGTAACACTTTCAGATGAATTTCTATTTCTGAAATTGGCAACGTGCCGTCTAAAGCATCGACAGACGCAGGAAGGAAACACCGCTTCCAGTTGAAATAGTACTATTTGATCTTTCGCATTGTGGGCCCAAGATAACCAAGAACCGAAAGTTTCATTACGCAAAACAGTCAACCTTTGTAAAATAGGCCACACTGTTAAACAATTCATGATACATCAGATGCAGCAATTTAATGCTCGTAAACGCTGGAGCTACCAAAGCGTGAATTATTCATGGTACAAAGCAACGAGTAAGTGAGAGGTGAATAAACTGAGTGTCTCCATCCTGTCTTGAGGGAATTGTCAATTTACGGATCAAATTGACATGTACATTCACACATTCCAGTCAACTATTGCATTACCACAGTAGCGGTAGAACAGTACATTGGGCTTCGCAATCAACTTCTGTAAGATACTGAACACTGAATGGAATTTAGAGGGAAAATATGTTATCCGAATGAACTTTTATGAACGATAGAATTCATTTTGGATGCAAATTGTCTTATCGTGATAAATAAAAACTAAAAAAAGTTGGAAAAGTGGCTGTTATTTTGACTACTAATTAGTATAACGAGTGTAGTTTTATCTTTGATGGCGTCTCAGAATGTCATTTCCTATTCAAACTCGTCTCCTGGGCTATTCTTTTCCTGTGATCACAAGAATAGCCGCAATTGTGTCATTTCAATACCAAAGCATGAGAATGACTTGCACCATCTATAATTGCGGTTGCTTCTGAGAGATGTTCTCTTCATATTATCATATCAAAAAACGAATTGATCTGAGGGAAAGATGTTAGAATTAAAACAGCGCAACTTTCCTGTACAATCGGTTGAGGTAGTTCGGCACTTTCAGCTTTGTTAACAGAGCACATACAGCTCACTTTTTCCAATGAATAAATAGATAAGATCAAGTATTTTTTATAAACCTAATATCCTAAGTGAAATTACTTTCAAAAGCCATTGTTTCAAATGACCCTGAAGGATGCTTGCTTTGAACTTTATCTCACTAATATAGATCCTTTTATTTATCATTATTCAAATCCGTTAAGAGTCGTTCAAGAAGTTAAGAAAACATCGTAAGCGGCTTTTTGTGCGCAAGACACGTAAATAATTCATGCACTATTCAGAATACATATAAATACATGTCGATACATCGATTCCTACCATTAAACTTGCCGCCTCTCAAATGCCCTTAATCTACTACGTCAATACAAAAATAATCCTTAAATATTTTATTTCCCTTAAACTGTTCAATTTAATTGAGGCCTCATGAATCAATAATGACTTTTATTTGGAAATGTTTTTTCGTCTTTCTCAAATGTCCTCTATTGAATTTTCAAGACTATTTTGATTGATAAGAGATGCTTTTGTGTTGATTTTTCTTCGTGTTGACTGCATTCCATCACTCATCTACAGACTTAGCCATCAAATTTTGTATCGTTTGCAATTAGCCATTGCAATCAGATTGCAACAATCATTCCCACAATAAAATATTTGTCAGATAGACTTTCCGACTTATTAGTAAAGTAAAGGATCGTGCGACAAAGCCTGCAAATATGTGCATGTTAACTTTCTGAACTATCATAGTCCCAAAGAGCTATTTCATGATTATGAAATGCGCAATCGATCAGATTTATTATTAAAAACTCATAATCGAGCTCAGAACTGGTCGCAAAGAAAGGGTTATGGAAGTCTAGTCTGACGATTATGGAGAAGGAAGGGTTTCAGTCAAGATTGAGCAATTGTTATCATGTTAGCGATACATTATATTGAGGTTACGTAATAGAGAATTCTGGCGAGGGATTATGGTTGCAATTGTGAGCGATCCGTTAGTTAAATGCATCCTCTAAATTAGCTCTTAATAGAGGGCTTTTAGCCAGTGGCGTCGTCTCCGTGCCTGCGAGGCCTTCGCCGCATACCCAAAAATAATTATTTACGTTCATAAAGCAAATGTTCAAATAGTTTTATTATTTTGTTTTTGAGAGTATCCTTGCATTTACAACTTTACATACACTTTACAGTTTCAAGTCACTACTCTCAAATCCGCTCCGAGCGTCAGCGCTCGGCTGTTAACTGCAGGGATCTTCAAGCGATCACACAATGCGCTGGGGTGTGCACAGCAAATCACAGAGATTTGTGTGTTTGTGTGATATGTGAAGCGTGTTTTCACATATACATAGGGAGACGCAAATTTTCCCTATTCGTGGCTTCGCCAAATTTTGGAGAAGATGATGACGCGTTGAATCGTCGTGTCTGCGTTCACCAATGGCTGAATGTTGGATCGGAAGGTTAGAAGCCGCAGAAAGGAGATAGCGATGAAGGTTCCATAATTTGATGTGAGAGTCAGTCATAGATAATGATTCAAGGCATATTTGTGATATTATGTTTATGGCGGCGATTTCAACAGTGGTTATTTTCTACACCGGCCAGTCGTCCGAGGGATTATGCAGAAAATTCTAGCCACCGTACACGAAGTTTATGGCATTGAAATAAAAACTAAACCACTCTCAATGGATAGAATATCAGGAGGAGCACAAAAAATATTTTAGCAACCTTAAATTTGAAACATGTAAGTAATTGACAAGCTATAATGATCACAACAGAGTCTTGCGTTGGTGAGAGCTTCCTCGAGAGTGAATGTTCTCTATAGTAATCTCACCAAGGGGATCAAGCGTCATGTGAGAAATCAACATCACATTTTCATTGTCATTTGATGTTAAAATCTTGGGAAGACAAGAGTCGCGTTGACGAACAGTCAGCTCAGGATTGCATGCTTATGAGGCTGTTCAGAAAAAGAGGCAGTCACAGTGAATCACGATTCACATACAGAATAGTCAACATGGGGTAGTCTAAGGACTTCAGTGTACCTTTCATTTAAATATCAGTATCTATTTCCCATTTCATTTTATTCAGTAGTCATGGATACCAGCATGATTTGAATGTTCATGTACTCATTTATTTAAAAATATTTCTTAAAGATGTTGAGACGCACTGCAGCCACGTGGACGAGCATGGTCCACCTTAAGTGTTTATCGGTGCTCCTTATATGTGTATTTGATGGCCGCAACAAGTTTTGTCCAGTGACATGTAGACCAACTCTTAGGTATAGGCTACACTCTCGTAAATGGCTAACTCCGATCTTAAATTGTACATACAGACTTGTAAATGGGCTTGAATTTCCAGATGGACACAAGTTGGGTAATCAGTAGAAAGGACTATTTCTTCTGATTTCTTTAGGTTTCCAGTGCTTGCTGCACCACTATTGCCACGAGAGAACGCCTTCGCATGGTGGACATCACATAATGCAACTTCAAGAGGATAAAGGATCACAGTCAGCATTGGAGACGAATTGCCTGATGCAGGATTTTGGATACACGACCGAAAAATGAAAACTGAACTAGATCGAAACCGGGCTGAAGAATCCGGTGTTGTTCCCACTTTAATCATTCCAGTGTATTCGAGCAATTTCAATCTGAATATAAATCTGTTATGACCGAGATTTCTATGAAATGAAGCTCTCGGTCATTGTCTCCATATCAAGTTGGGAGAAGTGATTGCACCACCTATGCCAGTCGATTGAAACAAGAATGCGAAACTTTTTCAGGCATGGGTAGTGTGGAAGCTTTGACAGCAGTATTCTGTCGAAGGTCGCACGCCGATATTTGGCCAATTTCAGATAGCGAATCTCTCGTAACGGAAAGCGTGTCCTACATAGGAACTTGTAAATAGCTTAATTGACATGTTCTGCGACCAATGTTTTCATGGACAGTATTTATTAGTTTACTTTGACTATAGTCACTAACCGTCATTCGGACACGACTTTGAGGTAGCGCTAAGCGGACATCAGTAGACAATTTGTCAGCAATTAGTTTTCTAGGCGATTGTAAGTGGAGATATGTGGGTGAGTCGGGCCGAAGTTCGGGCGAAAGGATGAAAGAGCATTGGAGAATTCACCTTTCAGGAGAATTCGGAAGTGGCTTCCCACGCACATTCGCAGAATCACGCGATCGATTGTTCTACGTCAGGAATGGTGGATAGAGAGACTGATTGGAGAAGGCGCACCATCAAAGAAGCGTGCTGGAATAAGCTGAATGGTAGCAACAAGGTGAAGCACAATATCGTAAGTGTCTGGAAGCACCAACAGTAAGGTGGAAAAAGCTCCCCAAAGTTTTGGTCGATAGTTTCTTTAATTAAAAGTATGTAAATTCAGACGGGCCTTCGGCGTCAAGCAACTTCAAACAGTCGATGGTTTGAAGGCGCTGGACACCGGAGGCCCGTCTGACAGATTTGAAGACACAATGCACATAATTGCAAGAGACATAGCACGTATTAATATTATTGACAAGTGCAACATAGTCTTGTGAATGATTGGATAATTCACTATCATTTTTTCATCGGGACTATTTGACAGACCTTTGTGATACAATCAGACTTGTGTATGGTTGCAATTACAATTCCTGTAATTAGTAATTGTAATCAATTATATTTTTTAGCCATGTAATTGAGAAGTAATTGCAATTACTTTGCAGTTAGCACAGCTTCATATTCATTCCGCACGTCGCTTAAATTACTTGACTCTCGTCAAGTATAATGCGTTGCCATATTTAGATGTGTACCGGGTGCACAACTACCGGTTTCTTTTTTCAAAGAAATTTATGACGAAGCATGTTATGAAGTGCCGGTGTTATTATGTTCTTTCCCCTAATCTTAATTGCTGAACCGAAAATGTAAATCAAAAAATGCTATTGCCAAATTTTTTCCCTCGGAAAGAGAGAGGCAAATAAATACTACTAGAAGCCAAATCTGAAATCTTCAAATCAATTTAAATCTTAGCAGAGATGTAATTGCGAGCATATAAAGTCTCCTAAAAGCCACAAGTCTCGATATCCCAATCCTGTATCTTCAGTTTGAATCGTAGTAGAGATGTAAGGAGAAAACACGTGAGAGAGTATGCTACAAGTTGTTACAAATCCACCTGGAAAAAGAAGTGGTGGGGAAGCGAAAATTACAATGCTGACAATTATCTAAAGTAATTGTAATCGATTTCATTGATGGAGATGTAATTAGTAATTGTAATCAATTGAATGTGCATTTTCAAGCAAGTAATTTGTAATTGTAGTCAGCTACATTTCTTGAGTAATTGACACAAGTCTGAATACAACAAGCCAATCAATTATTAATTCCATGAAATTACCTACAATATCATCAATGCAGTGTTTTATTGATGACCTGATCCCTAAATTTATGAAATTTGCCCTTTTAAGCGAATGTTGATGAATTTTCAACCGATATTCGGTTAAAGTGAAAATCTACCTAGTATGTAGTCTGAAATAGCTATAGGATCTGCGCTAAAACATGGTCTTGTTAGTCCATAGTTAACCAGCGCCACGAAAAGCCAGATCAAAATATTGAATACCTAAAGAGCAATTCGAATTTGGAAATTAAAATTGACAATTTATGAACTGATGTCCCGATAAGTGTTAATCAACATTTATATATGATCTAGACAAAAGATGAAAGAGAGTTGATAATTGTAACTTCAGAGAGTTCCGTTGAAAATTCTATTTTGTCAGCTTCCCAGAAAGTGTTAAAGTCGACGAATAGCCTTTGGGAAACGACCGGTGTAGTGATGTGAGGACTGAGTGACCATCAAAAATTTGGCAAACAATTACTTGTGAAGAAGGAACATCTATTTCAAGGATGCTATGCTGTCGGATTATGATGAAAAACAGTTGCATAAATGTTACTCAGAGTGCAAAATCATCAAACATAAGCAATGATAATTAATATCATTAATAGTATCATGGAAACCGGGAAATCACCAGTGAAAATTAATTCAGCAAAACATTATGATAGGAAGTTAAGCCCCAATTCGGGTGATATACAATCGAATGTTTTCACTATGCTGATCGGAAATAAAATTAATCAGAACAAATTCTTTGAAAGTCAAGTATTACTGGTTTAATGAAGTGTATATTTGACGCAACAGAGGTGAACCGATGTAGAATTCACCACATTGTGAACAGCTGTGTTGATAAACTGCAAAACGATCTGTACATCTAAAATGAGTACTAATTAAATAATGGCAAATACTACATATTTCTTATGGATGAAGAATCAATCATGACAAGGAAATGAAGTATCTCAAACGAAATGTCGAAATACGTTCATCGCTTTCACAGCATCTATTTGGCTCAATCAAAAAATGTCCAAAAGGGATTATCATAACTTAATCGCATTGCAATTGATTGCAAGTAACTGGTCGCAATTAATTGATCGCTGCTTGAAAGAAATCACAATTAATTGATTGGTATCATAGTCAATAATTGCAGTTAATGGAGCAATGTGTTGTAATGAGGAGTGTATTATGTAAATTTTCTGATTTACTTGAAATAACGTCACCATTCACCATCGCAAGTAAAACATCCCACCTTCAGTGACTTTTTCAGATACTGAGCTTACTAAACACATCCTATTCACAGCTGATCTTCTTTAGGATCACCTTCAGGATTCTAATCAGGAAGTATTGGCGTATAAACTGTGTAGCATCTCTATAAAACAATACTTTTGTGATTACTTTCAAAACTCTATTTATTGCTTTCTTCTCACACGCACGTTCACTTGATTCAATAACTGATCATCACTAAAATTATGATGAATGAAACTTGAAGTCTGTAAAAAGATATTTTAATATTCGCTTCCCATTAAGAATATATAGCTAATGGTTCTATTCAAGTCACTAGGATAGTAGAAGCGCTAACAATGACAAATGCGTAAATTATTTGGACGTCAAGATCAAGATCCAAGGTAGTGACCTACACACCACGCAGGTCTACCATAAGGTTGATGAGTTCAGCTTCCCAGTGGTGCCGAATACGTTCCCCGAAAGTAATATGCCCATGAACATTGGCTTAAACATCTCTGCTGCTCAACTCATCAGGTTCGCTAGGATTTTTTCTAATGCTTCCGCCTTTACATCGAGCTAAGGGCATTTTCAATTTCTTCAAGGAAAGAGGTTACAAAGTTAATACACTAATAAATTCTTGCATAAAATCCTTCTCGAGAAATATGCTCCTCGTTTATAAGTTTGATTGTTTTCACCTCGCCAGATACCTTCCATCATAGGAATGATATACTATCATATATTATCCATGTTCTTCAGAAATCAGATGTTTATTTGCAATAAACATGCATAGACATTGTAAGTACAACATGCACGTATAAACATTGTATTGGATACAATTCAAATTTTCATAAAATTAAGTGTCACGTCATGTTTTCCATAGATCCGAGAGGTTAGTCACAACTCATAAAGCATCAGGATCACTGTCAAAATTAAAGAGAGAGGAGAATCATAGAAAATACAAAAAATATGCAATTTCAAGAGAGCATTCATTCAGATCATTATATTTATCTTTAGTAATCTTTTTCTATCTTATTATTAAGTCCTATTAGTAACCGAGGATCAATACGAGCACGATAACTTTAAAAAAGAGTAGTTCACTTTATCAAATAAGACGGTGTCACCTGTTATTAATGTCACAATTAAGTTTCGAATGTCGACATAAATGTTGATCCTGGGTGCACGATGTTCAACTGCTGGTTCTAAAGTTCGATAAAGTCGCGTAAACTGCGACGTTGGTTGTGATTTCGTGATCGCGATTAGTGTTCCGAGTCGGAAGATCGCTGCTCGATAGAGACAAATAGCTATCTTTTTTTGGAATCACTGCTGGGTTGATTTAACAAAAACTCTCACTGGTTTCTGCATCTGATATCATCTGCCAATTTGCAGAACTTAGCAATACAGATCAATTCGTTAAATTTCATGTTGGTCATGACACTATAGAAGTGCATTCGATCTACTTTCATCAAGAAAGATATATTTGCTTGCCTAATTTTGTCAAATTGTGAACATTCTTTTCATCGTCACATAAAGTACACAAGCATTATCTTATGCAGCCTTTTGTTCTCTTATATCCAAATTTATTTTCGGTTAAATTTTAGCTATGTTTCCTCAGGCTTGGAGAGACCTTCCTTATCGTTCATTCGACATGGTAGACCTGGCCCTGCCATGTGATACAGGTTGGAGGTTAGAGGCGGAAACTTTGGCTGGTATGCATAAAAAGAAACTAGGCTAATGCTTGCTTGATTTTCAAAGAACTCCCTCGATAAACTGATAACTTCCTAGGTAGAAAGTTCTTTCAGTCAAATTTGGTGTGCATAGACATCTTCCTAGCCTAGCAAGCACATTTTCAACCTAGCACTCACTAAGAATTTACCTAGGAACCTTTGGAGCTAGATGACAAAAGCACACGCCACTGCCGACTGATATTCATTTGGTTTGCAGAATGATTTCTCTCAGCATCCATTTGCAGCGCATGCGTAGAAGCAATCGTAGAGCTTTGAGGAGAGAGAGAACTTTCAGAGATCGCTTGAATCCTCTCGAGGTCTATAATCGCCAAGAAATAAAGGATCTATTTCGATTTGAAAGAGAGAATGTCCTACATTTGGTCAATTCTCTGTGTGAAGATCTTCAACATCCAACGGGGAGGAACCATGCATTGAGTACATTGCAACAAGTCTGCATCGGTCTACGGTTTTATGCTACTGGCTGCATGCAGTTGTCTCTAGCAGCATGGATCAATATTAATCAAGCTACAGTCAGCCGAACGGTTTGGCACGTGTCCTGCACAATCTTAAAGTGGTATCCGAATGCATTTTTTATTCGAAATGAAAATTCAAAATCAGGATTTTTCCAAAAGCATGGAATTCCAAACGTTGTCGGTTGCATCGATTGCACTCACGTCAAAATTCTGGCTCCTCCATACTACTCGCACCCAGAAGAGTACATTAATCGGAAAAATTTCCATTCTATCAATGTCCAAGCACTATGTGACAGTGATTGTATGTTGGCTAGGAAGTGTGCATGACAGTGGCATATTCAAAAATTCAGATCTGTGTCGACGCCTAGTCAATGGTCAATTGAATGGTTTAATTTCATAGTTCGTCCATACGGGAGGTTAGTCATAATTGTGTGAAAAAACAATCGCTCCCTTTGTTTGACGTAAATCTATTTTTAAAAAAAATTTCAAAAATGAGGGTGATTTTTTGAAAATTTTTTTAAAAATAGATTTACGTCAAACAAAGGGAGCGATTGTTTTTTTCACACAATTATGAATGGTTTGATTCTCGGCGATAATGGCTATGGACTCACACCTTTTCTAATGACTCCATTCTTATTGCCGAAGAATAATGGGGAGTTCCTGTACAAAAAGGCCAGAAGCACAATTGAGCGCTCATTTGGTCAATTGAAAAAGCGTTTTTATTGTCTGGGAAGCATAATTCGCTGCAAACTTGAGCGGGTGCCCACCATTCGTAGCTTGCTTCATTCTGCACAATCTCGCAAAAAGCTTCAATGACCCGGATCCTGATGTAGATGGCCTATCTGAATTTATCTATGTGGAAGAGAACAATGCAACTTTGAACTTTGGATTTGCTTCTCCAACGATTCGCAAGTACTCTTGATCATTGCTTGATAGATTTGTTGGCTTTCCTCCGCCTGTTATTCCTGAATGTCTTAGCTTCTCTTTTACTATTGTTGTGATATTACTCCACTTCTTTTGCAGCTGATTAACTGTGAAATCTAGGCCTGTTTGAATGTAGAGTCGTTGTTTCACTTCACGCCAAGCCTTTCCTCTCACTTCGCGGATTTGCTTTGTGTTTTCTTTTGAAAGGATGGCGGTCTTCCTTGCTTCAATTTCTTTTAATAAAACTAACTCAACTTCACAATCCATCTGCATTCTGTACGGTTAGACACAGCCACATTCAATGTTCATTGATTCATTCAGTCGAGAGCGATTCGGGTTCATTCTACGCGCAGATTGGCCAATCAGACGGCAGGTGTGAATTAAATCATGCTATTTATATCAGCAGAAGGTCGTTTCGATGCGAAATGGAAATAGATGATTAGGTCACTTGTGACGCTAAGATTATTTGTCTAGCACTCACTAGGCTAGAAGTTTCTTGACAGTTAGAAACCTTTTATGCATTGCAAATGCTAGTGTTTGCTAGGGGTAGCAAACACTACCTAGCACTCATTAGGAAGTTCATCCTAGATAGTGTTGGCTTTTTATGCATACCAGCCCTTACCTTTTGCAGCCACATGGTTCCTCCCTGATGACTCCGTACATATAGCGATCTTATTTTGGTTTCTTATGTTTCTTGATTTTCATCATGCATAATTTTGGTTAGCTTCTCGTCGTGTTTCATGTCGATCTCCCTTTTTAGTTTACAATTGTAAGTAAAATTGTGAATAAGTTTTAATTTGTTTCCCGTCCCTTTAAAAGTTGGGTCGACTAGCCGTTATATGTATGTGTTACGTTTCCTATTCTGTACTGGGGTAAGTAACTCTATGTTGTCAGTATTAAATTATATTCATACGCTCTTGACTTTAAGTAACCTAATTACATGTATTTATACGATTTTCCACTAGGGTAGTTGTTTAACTTTGGTTTCTTCCGCTTCCTGTATCCTTCGAATTTTTTAACTGTGTCGTGTTTTAATTTGGTGTAACTAATGGGTATATTCAAGTCACTATCCAAATTGATAAAAAGCTATTAGGTGACTTGTAAAGTAATGTTGAAATTGAATAAGTCCATGTAGCCAATTGAAATAACAGCATTATTTAAAAGATGATCATAAACAATTTCAGTCGATAGATCGGAATAACTAAATAATGGCAATTAATTAATTGCTTCCTGATGCAACTAATGTTTATTGATTGCTTATCCAAAATTAAAGTAGCCTCTGGTCACCAGTCGAGGTGAGCCGGATAACTGTAATATTGACGAGCACGGGCTTCAAAGGTCGATAGAACTTGGTGGACGAGTCGACCTTTGAAGGCACAGGACGCCGAAGCACTTGTTTTGGTCTATATACTGCATTTAATAGAAATTCGACCCTAAAACAAAGAGAGTTAGCTTTTTACCTTTCTCAATATGAACATGATCTCTCGTCGTTTGGTCAACTATGTGAATTTAACTGTTTGTTTATAGTTTGCTGCTCGATTAGGGACGCAGCTAAATCAATGTTGCTATCACTGTAAAACGTAGACCGACAATTATCCTACAAAATTGCTGACAAAATCAACCGACGATTGTCACCTCCAATATCCTGCGATATCCGACGAATTGTAGGTTCTCCACCGACATCGAAACAGATGCTTTGTGCAAATTAACTAAACAAAAGCTGTTTAATATTGATTGATTTTTTCGATTAGTGATTGCTTGACTTTTGGGCAATCTGTCTTATTGTGTGGCAAAACCATGATTTATTTTGACATGATTTAATTAATTAACTACATACTTGATAAAATTTAAGCTGTAATTCATTGCTATTCATTTTGTCGCTTTTTGACAGATATCGTAGGTGTTCAGTGACAATCATCCTACGAGAACTGACAATGACTGACAAAATAGATTTTGTAGGAAAAATGTCTGTCAATTGTCAGTCAACTGTTTAGTGTAGATCTTAAGAAGATTCGAATCAATGAAACTTGTCATAGTTGCAAATTCTTGTCTTAAGACGATATGTTGAAAGTTGTTTTATCAAAATATTTTATATGTAAAGCGAAATGATAATAACAGTGAATTCCTACAATTTACGAGTACACTGACAAGGTCTCGGTGCCTAAACATTGTCAACCATTGGAAGCAACCATAGTTTAGGTATCATTGTTATGTCTAATGCTTTATTATTATAGAGTGGCGGATTTCTATGGTTTCGGGTTTCAGTCTCGTCAGCTCACCTTATACGATAAGAATTTTGCATTTTCACGACTTGAAAAATGCATTTACGTCACAATGCGCTGGCGTCAAACTGCCTTTGCTCCATAAAAGGAGTACGACTTCGCGTCAAGTGCATCTTCTCTCATCCGTCATAAGTGAGTCCAATTGTTAAGCTATACAATCGTTGACGACAAATTGGCCATTTGATTAATGTGACGATGACAGACATGTGTGCTTTTCACATCATGTAGACGCATCTCCAAGTGCATTATTGCTCATGCTGTGTTTTACCTATTCATGAGTGGGGAAGTCGGTGTACTGTGATGAAGTGTATGCACATAGGTATCTTAAAAGCATCATGTGCGCTTGACCAATACTGAACATAATTTAGCATGAATTATATAAACTTCTACATGAGATGCTAGCGTCAGTAGAGTGGCGCAAATGCATGTTTTCGTGTGACGAGAATGTGCGATTCTTGAAGCTCAAATGCGTTAGAAAGAATTGCGGTGCAAAAGCATTATTTCTTAGTGAAATAATCAGAAATCGTGGCGCAAATGCATTACGCCCGATGAAATACCTTCAAAGCGGATCCAACCAACAGAGCGTTGTTTGATGACAGTCGGTCTCATTGAATGAAGCATGCATTACACAAGACGATTATGAATTGCTAAGACACTTGTATACGTACCAATTACACCTCCAAATATTCCAAATAAAACTATCAAAATATTCTTAAAAACTGTCAGTTTGAAACACCTGAATTCGTAACTATAGTCCCAGAAAAGTATTGTATGAATCAATGGTGGGAAAAATAGGCAAGCTGTGGTTCCAGAAACGGCACCTGTGAGAGATATTAGATGCTCGACGAATGGAACTGTCATAGCTGCCACAGACACAGCGACATATATCAGAATGCGAACGCCGTTTTCTATCCATATTTTATGAAAACGTAATGGCAATATTAATCTCAGTTTCTGCCAGACTAAATCCATCAAAATGTAATATTGAACTCCAAAAGATAGAGCAATAGTTACCGCGTACATGGGCTTCACAGTCATAAGATACCATGGTGTAGATGGTAGTGAATAAGTAATTGAACCTTTCACGCTATCGCCAAATTTGATGTATCCGTAGAATGCTACGGTGATGTATAAAATAAGAACTGCATAAAAAGAAGTGTTTAAAAGACCGAAAACCCCAAGAAAGTTCCGTTTATCAGTGAGCGCCATTTCCGTGGGCAGCACCATGTTAATTGATTCAAATGAAAAAACAGCAATCCCGAAGAATAGGGGGATTCTATCCATGTTGGTAATTAATGGATAATTTCTAACTGATGGGATATCTTGCCAACAATAGATGAGAATAAATGCCACGCAAACAAACATAAAGAAATTGCCGACTGCACTGACGAAAGATAGCATTCGCACTGATCTGAAAAAGATCATTGGAAATATAACGATCGCTACTCCAGCTATATACACAATCAATGATTTATTAAATTCTGGAAGAAGTTGATCGACAGTGTATTGTATGTTTTCCCCAACAAACGTGATGTACACGACGGACAATCCAATCTGAAGTATAATAAGACTGATTTCCAGTATAACAGAAACCCACTGATATTTGCGAGCAGCATAGGTACCATATATGAATGAATATCTGACTGTTGCGCTATAATCCAAGTAGATGTCACTCAAGCGATGACGTTTACGAAGGAAGTAAGCACATTCGACCAAGAGGTAAACACTGTGGATAACAATTAGTGAAACAATAATGATGCCAGCGATTCCGAATACTAGTCCTGCATTCGCTACAGCCGATGGTAAGGCTAAAATACCAGTTCCAACACTTCCACGAACAATGGTCATGAAATAATGAATTGCAGATATCTCAGATTGATCGGTGTGACTGGCAATGCTTCGTAATTGAGTCTCTGTACGATCACGTCCAACTGTTATCTGAGAAATTTGAGCTTTGAGGTCTCGAAAAGAAAGGTCTTGATGGGCAACATCGTCTTCTATATGACTATCAGGAGAAAGTGATCGACGAACTTGGCTTCCAAAATTAGAAACTTCGGTCCTTCCTGTGCTACTTCTTGATGTCTTGGAATTTTCGACATCATCATCCTCTGGACCGAAATCAAACAAATAGCGTCTTTCGGAGTCACACTTCATGTTGATGACTGTTGTGATTTCAAATTATGTCGATAGATTAACGCTTGACGCACATCAGACTGATGATACTGATAACGAGGCTAAGTTTCATCTTTGAACTCATCTGAGTTTCTCTACTTATTTCGCATATCGTTGAGTCACGCATTTTTATTTCGCTATCACTCATTAGGAAAATCTCGTGCACGGTGCATCATTTTGTGCTCTGATATGGATCGGTCTGATTAGTTTTTTTAATTAAGCGACCTTTTAAAATTATTCAGTACCAAATGCACTCGACTTGCTCCAGCAATTCAGGTCTAAAAAATGGCATAACTCATACCAACAATATAGTATAGCAAATAGCAGTATTGATTCTGATATGATACACATGATAATTATGCAGCCAGAATGAAACATGATTCAGATAACGAAACCAGCTACATCAGTATTCGACTTCATTTATATGCATATGTGCATACCAGTCCGATTTCATTAAATGAACTTAAGTTGAGACCACGTACCACATGTGAGATATGTAGATTTCTGCATTTCTGGAGAAATGTACACGAATTTATTTGATTTGATTTTGATGCAATAAAGAAAAAAGAAAAGTTATTTGCAAATCCTCCATGTCATGACAACCTTGGAGAGGTAAAGTGGTTTGTTAAATTAGCACTTCGATTGGTTACCATAACTTATCATAATCTTATACGAAAGCAGCTCTCATCGTGATCTGGAAATAATACGATAAAATGATACAACCACACGGACGCAAATAATGGCGCTCTAACTTAAATTTCATGTGTACATTGTACCCATTATGCGGTGTATCCTATATGTAGCAAACATTTTAATTGCGGACCGAGTGTGCCATGATAAGTGGGCTGGGCCGAGTCTGAAAATTCAGTTCCATTTAAAAGTCTGTATTGGATAAAAAGAGGATTTAAAGACATGGTTGTGGATGCAGCAGTGCCGAATGACAATAATATGACACTAACACGGCAGTAACATGGCATAGAAGATCGCGAAGCATCAGGACACAGAAGTTAATTATCAAGCTATGGAACATAAAAACCGAATTGCTCCTGAACTGCTCCCGATTGTGATTGGGGCACCCGGTGACTACACTCCTTAAGTCACAGAATTAGATTCTTTGACTCTTTCAGTGTAATAGAAGTGAAGACTAATTCAAAACGGTGGCACACGTTGGAACTTAGTAAGTGGGCAAATAGGAATTCCTAATACCTTACAGAGATAGGAAAGAAATTGTGCGTCGTTTGCGGATTGATGTAAATTCCATCAAAATGCTTCGAATGCCCCGATTTCTTCAGAATCGAAGAAGTCGATCACTTTGCACAAGTTTTCTCCATAATATTGGTTCTTTCAATCATTATTAAAGAAAGTAGCGGGGCCACAAACATTTGTTCACCTGATGTTTCACCAACCTCTCCTCAGGATTCCTCACTGCATACCCTGAATGTAGCAAGCCAGCCATGTGTGTTTTGTGTGTCCGAAGTGATATTGCAACACGCACGTCACTCGATCACTGGCTGACATCCAAAAGTCGGCTGACAGCTTATTGTTTCTTTTAAGAGATAAAAAACATTATATTTGATAAATATTGCGAAACAACCTACAGACAGTCAAATTACAAAAGTCAAGTTCTATATCCACAAGAAGCAGCACAAATTTAGGATAAAAAATGTCACGTGAAGCACTTTTATAAAAGAGTGGGGATTAGAAATGTAACATTGGGAATTAAATTAAAAGAAATTTCCAATATCGGACATTCTTTTTTTTATGGAACCCCTGCATCCTCATGCTGATATGACTGTGCTTTTGAGTGCAGCAAAGCTGATCTTTCTTCGAATTTGTGATATAACATCAGCATGTCTTTCTTGATGTTTTTTGCTGAGGTATGCAAGACACTTATGAAATATTGTTGCTTGTGGCTCGAATGCACTTGACGTTGTATAAATAAGTGGAGTGGATGTAAACAAGTGTGCGACAGCTTATTGTTTGAGTGTGTGACATTTCCAATAACATGCTAAATACGACACATCCCTTCTAGGAGCCTAGTTGTCTAATTCTGTGCCTTAACTAGATCACAATATAGTGAGGTTCAGCTTCCACGCGAACATTAAAAGCCGCCGCTGGTTAAAGCAGCAATCCCTTGCAGTGCTCGCATTCTTAGAATGCAACCGATCTCCACGTGTCATGACAGGACCACATTATCAGGAGATTGGCATCGATAAATGCGCAAGGTTAGCGGGGAAGTATTATAAGTGACCCGTGACCGATATGCCCGTTTCCACAGAACATCCAAATACGGTTTGCTCAAGAAACACTTTTGGGTTATAGCAGCGTTTCCGAGTACGAGAGTAATTTGCTGGCTTTAGATCATAACGAGGTTCTAAAGTACATGTAAGTTGGGAAGATAAGCATACTTTTATATCAGGAACATATCACAGCATAGGCTTCATTGAGGCTTCCTTTTTGCGACCAATAGTAAAGGATGGACAAGATTAGATATGAAATTTCAGATATCGTGATGTCCCAAGGTTCAGTCCCTCTTGCTAATCAGGATGATAAATATTAGCCAAGATATGAAATTGTCATTGAAAGTTGAGGTCTTATTGCAGGACTATTTTTTCTTATAAAAATGCATTCTCATAGGCGTAGGAGCTCTGCTCCATCTTTAGCTGCTGAAAGGATACCGATGGTGAGCTATTCTTTACATTTGATCCTATGTTTGAATATTGAGTATTGCTAGCGCTAGACTCAGTAAACAGATGTCTGATGGCAACTTCGATATACATGTACATGTTGTTGCACTTTGTATAATTCATTTCATGAATAGCTACTTCTTTCTGATGCATTTCGATGTGTCGTGCAACATACAAATTGCTTATTAAAAATGCTTATCACTCGACGTGGTGGATAATTTTTTAAGGACATTACAGTGCGTAAGGTTTAAGTTTGTTGTTCAGTTTGCTTCAAGAAGTCACTTTCATGTATTCAATGACATCTAATTTCTGGGAAATCCTGTACCATACTCTCTTCTTTTAGCTATGTACTCCGCTACCATGCGCGGCGTTTATAATAATATTATGTAAATGAGCAATAAAGTACATTATGCACATAGATAGGCTTATAATATACATGCACATATTTTAAATGCACAAATATAGATGTAAAATTCGAAATGTTGATATTGACAAGAACGGGGATTTTCTATTACATTCTTGCCCCACCCCGTCAGGAAATGGTCAGAATATCACAACTATGCTCCTGATCGATGCTGAACGATGCTCCTGATATCGGTTCTATACAGACATTAGATAGGCTAAGACCCCCTTGAGTAGCATGCACTTATGTCGCTGCAATACGAAGCGCGAGCTCCAGCATTCCTAGGAATAAGATTGAGCAGTTCAGTGTTCAATTCTGCGAACAATTTTCATTATTTATTGCATGCTTGCCTTATGTGCATTATTGCTCTGCTCTGTCGAAACACGACGAAGCACGTCTAATTCTGTAATGGTGGCAGCGTCATGATAGGTTACAATTAGCAATACACAAATGTATTCAAAAATTGCTTTTCACACAATGTGATTCAGATGTTAGAAGAATTAAGAGATGCATAATATTCCATTCTCACGTTTGAGAATGCAGGAAGTCATGCGCTATTTTGTAGAATTAGTTATGATGTCATCAGTCATATGAATAAATCGAATATCTTTAAGTTTAATGTCAACCGATTTCGGAAACGCATCTCACAACTGAATGTCAGGACATTTGCCAAATGTTTGTCAAAATGTTGTGTTATTTTGTTTTCATTGCGAAAACCCAGAGAAGCAAAGATGAATGCGTGTAGATTGATTCGATAGATAAAGAAGTTAATTAGTTTATTGTTTTAGTTGTCATCTACATGTAGACCTACTTCAAATCTGTAATTAGTCAGAGTGATAGATCAAATAGTATTTTGATTTTTGACAAAAATATTATGATTATATTATTGGAATGTCGTCATATTATGACTTTCTGCGATTATGTTGCTTGAATAATCTATAAACACAAAGTTTGATTATGATGTAAGACCAGACATCCCGGTATTGGCATAGAAAAAGTAAGTCAATCATGACCTGCCCATCCTCACGAGAATTTTTCATGAGATTTTTTTGAGAGCTCATGAGGCTATGATGAATCTCATGATGTTCTCATGAAGCTTTGATGAGAACATAATGAGTGGTGATGAGAACATTCATGAGGAAAATATCTCATAATGCGTTCATGAGAAAATCATAAGCACTCAAGAGGTTTTGTGAAAATGAGTTTATAAGTAGTAAGGTATGAATTCTAACCCCGAAAGGAAACGCCATAAGAAAGCTTATTCAATCGATAATAGGCAATAGTAATAATAGACAATTGAAAATAGACATATATACCATTACAGTTCAATATCTTACCATGATGAATTATGATATATTATAGTGGTAGTTATTGTTAGTATGATGGTATTGTGGACATGGCGTGGCAAAACTCTGGGGCAACGTGGCTAGGCTAAGAAAGCCTCAATAACTAAATGCCAGAAAAATAAATTCAGAAGTATGAAAAAAGAAACTGTCAATTTATTAATGAAATTTTCACGAGAAACTCATGAAATTTGATGAGATATTTCATGCGAAAACGTTCCAAATCCGTATGAAATTTCATGGGATATATATATATATATATATGAGAAAAATGTCATGAAAAATCTTGAGGAATTTTCGTGAGGGCAAAAGCTATGCTGTCAATACAAAACTAAATTTTGATTTTTGTTGGTCTGCCACTATCCAAGCAATAGTGTCCTTTGCAAAAGCTGTCGTCGGAAGTAGAACTTTGAGGAAACATTTCTATCAAGAAAATATAATCCACCATGCTTGCTTTTTATGCAATTGAGGATATTGTTAAGTACATTTTGAATTTCATGATTTCACAAAACTTCTATTGAGAAACATAAGACGATAGATACGAATATAATAAATATCCCACAATTAAATTGCTTAAGTGCATCGGTTTACCAGAAACGCAATGAAATACAAAGCAATGGCTTAGCCAGAAACTTAGTGGACATAAAGAAAAAGTGACACATTTTCTTGATTAGCAAACACAAACTATCATCGCTCAATAATTGGGAAAAATTCTGTTCGACGTTTAAAAACATTTTATTGCAGTCAAATAAGCCGCCATTTCGCGACTATGCAGATCGCATCGTCAGAACCACGGCTAGGACATACTGCCATTGCAAGCATCATGCAAAATGAATGCAATTCGAGCGGTCCACTAGTGGAGGTGCAGAAAACCGTAGATGAAATTCGCAATTGACACAAAGAGTCACTAAATCAGGCCCGCAATGAGACGCAGGAAAGTCTAAAAGAAATTGTATACTGTAATTGGCATGAAAATGAAATTGTATATTATTTACAGCAGCTTCATTGTGCGCAAGCTTTTTCGACAAGGTTTGTGAATTCTTTATCAGTTAATCCATTTAATAGATTAAATAATGGCAGGCACAGGAAAAATCTCAGAAACTTCTCAAGTGAACTTGACATCATTGGTCTTGTCTTCTGCTTGTCTAGAAGGCAGTTTCACATCTTGCCATGTTGGTGAAATAGATCAATCTGTTGAAATTTGTTGTCAATGATTATTTTGTCATAAAAACGATCGGAGCAATTTGCCGACAATTATGTCGACGGAAATGCTTTCTTTTCCCCTAATATCCGATGCCGCCCCATGCACAATTGCTGCAGGGAATGATCAAAGATTACTCCACCGAACTTGTTTCCTGCAAACTGTGCTACAGATCTGTTACACAACCGTCCTCTGAAAATCAAGTCGAAATTTCAATTCCTTGATTGACAAAGCAATTTTGTTAAAGTCGATGCTGTCAACAACAAAACAAGAAACGTATTTCAAGATATAGACGAACCACTACAGGTGATTGTTATTCGAAAGGCTGGTTAGTTAAAAGCTACGGGCATTGTGTTCAGCACTCAACACGGTAAGCAGACATAGAGTTATTTATTCCTTTAAAATTATAGATTTTGCATCAAAATCAAAATAATCATAGTCAAAAATATAACTTAATACTTAGGCTGTGATAGATGACAGCGCCTTGCAAGAAGATTTATCAAATATTAAAAATATTGGATTTCTTAGATAAGTTGAATTTTCAATATACATTATTGCGCCTGCTTCAGAAGCTTTGTAAATAAAGCGAGTTCCAGACGCTGAGACGAGTCGCTTAGAAAATGCTGTATTTTTGAGTGACATTTCAGTGAGCGACTACAGCCACGGGTTGAAAATGTTTCTATCCAGGTACCGCTAAAAGTCTAGACACACTTGGAATTGGTTGTTTTTCATTTCCATTCCTTAGGGTCTACTTTATCACATTCAAGTATAACAAAATGTCAGAAACAACAATCAATTGCTACAATAATGAGTATGAGACATGTTGCAATGCAAAAGAAGCGCTGTGATTGTAGTGTTCAGAAGCAGGTAAACCTAAATCATGGGTGATTAATCAACAACTATAAGACCTACGGCTGATCTGAACATCAAATGTAAAGTTATGTGCATGGCTTGAAGCAAGAAGTGAAACATTCTCTTCATTCACTGCTGGAAAGCTTGTCAGTCAGAGCAGTTAAAAATCGCCTGCAGAAGGAAGTGGGGTTACCTGCTCGAAATGTTCTAGTTACTGCTGCAAAGATGCGGAAAATCGCCTTTTTGTTGTCACCATCGAAATTGGACAGTCAATAAATCAAAAATGTGATGTCCATGATGAGACGACTTTCAAGCAGGAAAGTTGCACCATGACAGTTATTCGAAGATTTCGTGGTGAATCAGCGCTGCACAGTACGGCGCATTTGCGAGATGGTCAAATATCCTCAAGGCATTGTGAATATGCTTGCAAATGGGCCTACTTCTCATTTCATGGTCATGGAGCATTAGTGTTTCTAGAAAAAGGACAGCAGATAAATACCGGCATTGAACATTACGCAAGGAAGACAAACTGGTTCGATTTATGGAAATCCACGGTTGCAACATATTTCAAAAGAGGAAGGTAGTCTGCCCATGGACATGGTCTGCCATGGCTTCAGAGGAACAATGAATTGGCCTAGGGAAAAGTCGCATCTTTCCTGGCCAGGCAATGGTCAGATTGAAAATTTATGGCGGCAGTAAAATGCCAAAATCGATAAAAACTAGTGCCAGACTTTGTCTGACTTGAGCAAAGAAGTCATGCGAGCTTATAATCCTGGAGCCATTCATGAGAGTCATAGCGATTCTCATATATTTCTTATATATTCAAGAGAGCCTGTTGAAAATTCATGAATGCCAAGAAGATTCGAAGCCATCTTGAAGTCTGGAAGTCATCCAACGAAATAATGAGCGTGCCTTGGCAGATTAACGATTCATATATATTCCTTGGTCTTATAATAAAACTTCGCATCAGAATCAGATCGTAAGAATTTTTTCTCGAACAATGTTGGCAACATTGAAATATCCCCAGTATGCAAATATAAAATTGTCCTCTCTAAACGAGTAAATTTAAATAAAGATTTGAAATGAAATGATATTAAATGAAATTTTAAATCAGTATGCAGATCATTTTTAAAAATTAACTTCAATTTGTACATTAACCGTTGTCCTATGTTTGGGGTGCTTTTGGCACCCCAAGCACTTTTTCAAATGCTCTCACTTTTAATGTATTGCATTTCAGCCTTAGATATTTCATGACTTTACCACAAATTTGACTTAAATTATCTGGGTAAAGTACTAGAAAAAATAAATTCATAGTGTAGGAGATTGATCTAAAAACATGGTAGTCTGTGTTTGGGGTGCTTTAGGCACCCCACCAGCAATCATCACGGCAACGTACGATCCTCAGTTCTACTGACGTCAACCACAGACCAATTGAGCGTCTCCTCTTCACGATTTCAGGACACCCGTTCTCAATGACAACAATAGACGCTATTGAGACAGCATTTTTCTCAATTGTTTCTATTGCTAGATCACGCCTGATGCTGCTACAAAATGTTTCACTCATTGGTTCGAGATGAAAAAAATCGACGTACCACATCTGCATGTGTGTTGTATGCACAGTAGTTCATCACAATTGATATGGCATCTAGACCTAGACGCGCTGCTGCGATCGAAGCAACTAGAAGTTTGTTTTCTTATAGCGAAGACCATGAGATTGATGTACAAGAGATTATAGCAAACGAAGATTGCGTTGATGACGTGGATTCCGAAGTTACAGATGAAGATGATCAGTTGGACATTGTCGAACAAGAGGAAGATGATATCTTTAGATGAAGATTATTTACATCGCTTATCCGAGGATTCAGAGGGAGAGTCTGAATCAGAACCGGTATGTACGAATGTTTTTAGATTCTGATTTTACCATATATTATGATATACACTAAAACGAATACCGAATACGGTGATGAATGTCGCACTTTGTATTGTCTGCAATATGAAAGTGCGACATTCTATATTTAGTTTAGTGTTATGTAAAGGAATATACTAGGCATATGCATGTACAATTGTAAGAATAATTTCGATAGATCTGATAGTTATGTTTTTCTCATACGTATATGGATAGCCTACACACAGTCTAATTCACGGTAGTTATGTATAATGAAACTGTACATAGAAAGACTACTACATCTTAGAATATTTTTTTCTAAGGTCACATGGCACACCGGAGCGCATGATTTTCTATCCAACGATAATAATCTATAAGATGCAACTGTAATTGTAGGCCGAGTAACGGTATGCGTACACACGGTACAGTTCCACTTCATTGCAATCTCTGTTGATTTATTGAACGCACAAAAATACCAAATAGTGGTCAGAAGTTCAATTGCATAAAAGCAAGTTTCAGTGTGTTGCGTGTAGAGCCTAGATATAGCACATTTTATATATAATAAAGTACTTCGTAATGAAATATCTGTAATGACGATAAGCATTATCAAAGCGATACGCATGAAAGAGTTGTCTAAAAAGGGTCAATATACCCATCCGGTATGTATTCTTTGACTCATAAAAAGCAAAGGACAACGTATAACAGAAGTATATACCACTGTATAACACTATATCGTATATCCTTGCTTTCTGTACGCATCCTTTGCATATATCAATTGTTATGTATAATCATCATCGTACTTGTGCCAGCTACAACATTGATTATTTCCTTTGCAGGATCTCGACGAAAGTTTGACCTCTCGATCACAGAGGAGATGGACAGAAATTGAGACAGGAGCAAGAGAAGGACGTGCACCAAGAAGAAACGTTTGCTATGCCAACCCTGGTGTCAGACCTGGAATAAATCCAACCACTCCAAGAGAGGCATTTTTGCTCTATTTCGACGATAAATCAACGAATCTGTTCGATTTAGCAATCTTGAAGCTAGAAGAGTTATTTCAGCTTACAATCAGAGTAGCAGACTTCGTAAGAGCTGGAAACAGATAACACGCGAAGAAATGGAGTGCTTTATTGGTTTGCACATTATATATGGAGCATTGGAGCTTTAAAAGCGAACTTCAGAAATGTCGAGTCTCTCTGGGCACAACTTGACGGACCGCCAGTGTGTCGTGTCGCTATGAGCTTGGAACGCTTCCTTTCAATAAAGCGTTTCTTTCGTTTCGATGATCGCACAAAGCGAGATGCTGCTGATCCTCTCTCTCCGACGAGGCATGTGTGGAAACTTCTTTCGGAAAGGCTGCTTCAATTCTATACTCCAAAACCTTTCATAACAGTGGATGAACAACTACTTGAATTCCACGGACGTGTTGCATTCAGGCAGTACACCGCTTCCAAACCAGGGAAGTACGGGAGAAAGATCCTGTGGTCCTGTGAAGCTGATACAGGTTATTTTTTGAAAGGTATCCCATATATTGGAGAAAACAGTCTTTCTGTTGAAGAGAAAGAAGGTATGCCAGTTACTGAAGCGTTTACAATGGCCCTCGTCAAACCATTCCTCGACAAAGGCTACAATGTGACGTGCGACAACTGGTTTACTAGTTGCGAGGTCGCTGAAAAGTTGAATGAGAGAGATACAACATTAGTTGGAACAATGCGTTCGAATCGACGCGGCATTCCGCCAAAAGCCAAAGACCTGAGCAATCGTCAAAATATCGGCCTCTTACTTCAAATCTGGAGATCTTCTAATGTTATCTTACTGGGATAAAGGCAGATCTCCCGTGATCCTTATTTCTACAATGTACACCTACGCATACAACAATGAAGATGGGCTCCCTGAGATAATATCTTCATACAATGCTACAAAATCCGGTGTGGATACTGCAGACCACATGGTGAGAATATCCACATGTAAGAGAAAATGCAGGAGGTGGACGTATTTTTTTTCTGCAATATGATTGATGTGGCCCTTCTAAACGCAGCTATTATTTTTCGTACACTCCAATCTCCAGAAAATACAGCGTCATTTCGAACAGAATTCCTTCTCCAATGTGGATGTGAACTTGTGGACGCAAATATTCGCCGGAGGTCTACACGCAAATTGAATCCACAAACTCGAATGGCTATGAAACTGCTAGGATATAGCACAGTTGTTGCAGGTATGAACTCCTCGTCTCAACAACAGCCGAGCACGCGACCACGGAAGAGACGGTGCAATATTTGCCCAAGGAGTGTCGATCACAAAACAACACGAACATGTGATATTTGCGCTGTTCCTATCTGCAAAACACATTCATCTGATGTGGTAAAGTGTAGTAATTGCATGTAGCTTTCTTGAGAGATATACGAGTATACTCTTTCTTGAGCAGCTTGCTTTACGTACATATACGGTGAGATCATTTCTGATTGATTTATTTGTAATTGTCTTGTCAATAGGCCTATATACACACAATCTGCTGTAGCCCATATCCAATTTGAAATAAAATATTCGAGGGATATTTGTGTATCATGTAATCAATTATTAGCCTAATTTTTCTATTTTTGTGACGAGTTGAGATTCTGAAATATCTGAAATACAGTCTTTTGCACATGCATTTTTCCTAATATGTTTCATGGAATTATCGCAAAAATTAGGTATAATAATGCGCCCAATCTCACTTAATTCAGTAAAATTTCGTAGAATGTTGCAAATTTTCATAAAACTATCACGTTGTGATTGTAGGCACAAAAGAAAAGTGGTCAAGTTTATCTAAATCGACATAATATTAAATTTGCTGTAGTGGGGTGCCTCAGGCACCCCAAACATAGACTAGCGATGTTCAAAATTGGCATAGGACAACGGTTAATTCGTATAAATAAACAACATTTTGAAAACTACATTATCAAACGATTGATCATGACGCTACCTTTTGTTCGAGAACCTTGAAATACTGTAATTTTCCCCGGGAAAATTTTTAAGTGCGTCCTGACTTTTTGCGGCACCTTTAGGTGCAAAGTATGGATGGAATATGATATTTTTTTGATTTACAACTAAAAGTCACTTGTTTAATTGTACGGGGAAGATGTCTGACGTGCATGGTATAAATTGAATTTTTCTTAAGCATTTTAGGTAACACATTTAAGTCAATTAAGAAATAAATATGTAATAAATATTCTTTAAGCAATATCTGGCCTGCCGTAAATATAACACATCAGCGCCTTCGCGGTCAGTCACAGATAAGACAAGAGCATAGAAAACAAGAAGAAATCCATTCAATATAACTTTACCAAATCCTAGGAGAAGGGGTTAATCACTGACTGAAGTTCGAAATTGTTGATGAATTACTGAATTTCGCAAATGAGTTTCAGTAGCTTACATCAATTACATGACCAGCAATGGAATTGCTCATAAAAATCATTTAAGCTATAACTCTAGATAGATTAAGTCGTCACGGTTGATAATTATGATGTGAACAGTTGATCTAAATGATAAATCGATGAGCTGAAAGACAGAAATTTCGAAGCGATATTATGTAGTTTTTGTTGTCAATCTAATGTGAACTCGCCATTTTAAATCTCAAGCTAGTATCAACTGTACCACATGAATGATCAAAATCTTCTTTTATAATGCTGTGAAAATGTGTCGTTGAGATATCATTTTCGAGTCACATCATCTGATTTCACGTCAAAATTGTGAGCATGCCATTTCGGAAAATACATTTATATCATGCTATGGTGGCTTGCTTGGGTTTATTCGGAAGCATGTTGCACGGGGAATGTGAATATGTTAATTACATAGTAATTAGAAGATTCATAATTATGTGATGCATACAGTTGAACAATTCGGCATTGTGTGCCTGCAGACCTCCTTCCAATACACGTAAAGACTGACGTCACTTTCATGCCTTTGACTACCGGGCATTGACGACAAGTTAAAAACAGTGTAAAAGATGTGATCATCCAAAATAGATATCCATTTATTATTCTGAAAATAGGATTATCCATGGAAGCTATAGCTTTTCCACACATGCAGTGCATGAGGATTTTGCTATTTATATTTAGCGACGTACTACTGTACATTAGTGTTGTAAAAGACACTTATTTATATTTTAAAATTGTATTAAGAAGAAATTTAAAGAATTCCTCAGCAAGTTATGCAATGCTAAAAAATTTCATTTCAATTCCATTGCACTTTCTAAAACATTTTTTTACATATGAAAATTAGAAGAATAAATGTTCCTTGTTTATATACTCAGAAGCGCATTCGGCGATATGAGCAAAATGTGTTGAAAATTTATATACATATGTATGTATTGAAAAGAAGTCATAACTAAAGGCAATCATTTATACAATTAATGCCTCTAAATCTCTAAAAGCATAATTTGTAAAAAACGATCTGAAATTCAGAATTATCGAATAATGCACATTGTATATCGGGCTATCAAGGATTTACAACAGTCAACATCAGGCAGTTATTTTTGCCGTTTCGAATTCAATTGCCCTTTTATATTGTAAAACTGAACACCAGAAGTCTCCAGCATCCGTTCCATAGGTTATATTATTGACTAAATTATAATTTGATCAGTGCGAATAGTCTCAATAATTGATGAGTGATAGTTCTCATGATCAAGTCGTCTGGCCATTAAAGAGTAAAGCTACGTTCTTAATGAATGCCCTTGACTATTGATATCACATGAGACATCATAATTAGTCTCATGACAAATTACACTGCCAGTCTAATACGACTCGGTGAGATTTCACATGTAACTATTGCTCGGATCACATTCACGGCGACTGGTGATATTCGGCTGGGTTCATGTTCAAGTGCATGCTTATGCTAAATGACTAGATTATCAGTCTATTGTCTGTGCGAATTATTCCATTGCAAAATAAACCGAAACTTGAACTCTGCTCTAGCCAGATTTGATCACGCGTTGATTTTAACATCGACATGTCACTATCTCGGTGCTGATAGCCATGACCAATCCATAAACAGAAATGGCTTCAGAGATCAAGCCCTTATTGGAATCAAGCTCGGAACATGTGAGTGGAAATACTTATTCAAATGAAACGAAGACATCTGGTCTAGCCAGTGACACTCGTCGTTCTTTAACCCCAGAAGACCAACAGGATCATCCTTCGGTGACAAACTCATCCAATTATTCGTTGCGATTTTTCAAAACGTCAAATCCTACTCTCCCAACGATTTGGAAATCAAAGCTGACCAGCTCACATTATTCTTCGCAGAATGAGGTGACCATCAGAACTTCTAGTCATGCCAGTCAATCAGAAATATCTCAGATGCATTTTTTCATGCAAATTATTCGTGCAAGCGTTGGTACCGGTGTATTAGCTTTACCATCTGCAGTTGCAAATGCAGGTCTTCTCTTTGGCACTGTTGGTATTGTAATAACATCACTGATTATAATTCACTCTATCCACTTGTTGGCTGAATGCAGCCATTTTTTGAGAAGTCGTTATGGTCTCAATGACGTTTACCTGGATTATGGAAATACTGTGGAATATTCATTTGTATTCGGTACCAGTTACTGTCGCAAATATCGATGGGCCTCCAAAATTTTAAACGTCAGCATAGCATTTGTTCAATTTGGAATTGCTGTTGTCTATCTACTGTTCGTATCCGAAAATGTCAAATACGTAGTTGATTACTATCAACCGGATTTCAAACAACCACTAATAATGTATCTAGGATGTGTTGCAGTTGTAATATTTCCACTTATTTTCATCAAATCAATACGACTTCTGTCTACTATCAGTGGCGTTGGCAACATTTTCATGTGCATATGTATGGTCTTCATTTTAGTTTATTGTTGCACGGATATCCCGCCTTTGGGAAACTATCCACTGATAACAAACATAGATCGAATTCCTCTGTTCTTTGGAGTAGCTGTATTTTCATTTGAATCCATCAACGTTGTTTTGCCAACTGAAATGGCATTAAAGGATAAACGAAATTTCTTAGGCAGCTGTGGTCTTCTAAACGCCTCCTTTTTAATGGTTACGATATTATATATTGCAGTGGCTTTCTTCGGTTATGCGAAGTTGGGAGAAAATGTTGGAGGATCTTTAACGTATTCTTTGCCATTTACACACTGGTATACAGTGATTGTAAAGCCCATGTACGCTCTCCTGATTGCAATGAGTTTTGGAATTCAATATTTTATAATGGCGGACATAGCATGGCAGGCACTCACGTCCACGCTCCCTTCTCGGTTTCACAAAAATTGGATTGAATATTTGATGAGAATCACAATTTACCTTGCAGCATTCGGTGTCGCCGCGGGAGTGCCATATGTCGAACATGTAATTTCTCTGACTGGGTCATTAGCTGGAAGCTCTGTTTGCCTTATATTTCCACCCTTAATTTACAGCATCCTTTTTTGGGATCATAGCTATAAGTTTTATTCTTTTAAATTGACTTTTGTCAAAAACGTGTTGATGATGGCATTTGGTGTTTTCGGAGCTATTATAGGTTCCTATACTAGTGTCATGGCTATTTATAACGCTATTAAAGAAGATAGCAAACCAAAATAATGCATCACGCTGAAGAACATGAGTACTTTTTCACAATTTGACTGTTGATATTTTTAATGTAGATTTCAGAACAAGTGCTCTGAATAATCATGATATCCTAGATAAGTTTTAGGAAGGTATGAATGCAAGTAGGCAGTTATAGATTTTTTCTATATGAATACCAC
Source organism: Prostheceraeus crozeri (assembly GCA_907163375.1). Lineage (NCBI taxonomy): Eukaryota > Metazoa > Platyhelminthes > Polycladida > Euryleptidae > Prostheceraeus > Prostheceraeus crozeri. The sequence goes on along the minus strand of CAJQUW010004267.1, from coordinate 55,935 downwards.
TTTGTGTACATGAAGAGCGTCAAAAGTAGGTGAAGTGAAAGTGTTTTCATATTTTTGATACTCAAAGAATGATAAAAGGGTCATGGTTTGCATATCAAGAATAAGATAAATTAAACTAAAAATTAAAAAATTTTGATAACAGACAAGTTTCATTATATGATTATGTAGTTACACTGCGCGTCTTTTCTTTGATTGTGCGCTGATAACTAAATCTTGATAAATGACACAATGGTATTTATCTATAATGCTCACATGGTAAACGTCTACACCATTAGTTTTCTCATCATATTAAAAAGCAGTCGCAAAAATATCAAGGGCTGTTTCACTACATGCATAGCATTCTTAGATCGCATCTCATCGGTGACTGTGAATTCTTACTTGGACAAATTTTGCATTTTCCGATACTTGTTGATCAACATTGTGTGGTTTAAAAAATATCTGTCGTATTTAAATTGAACTTTTCAAGCGATAGACAATTAAGGTTGTTTCCTGGAAGCGACGCTCAAAAATTTTCAGATTATGTAACTTGAGGGAAGCCGTGTGTGTGCGCAGAAATTATGAGAGTCTTGAGATGTCTTTCTTTACAACTCACTCATTCCTGAGTAAATTAAGCAGTCTGCATCCTTTAATTTGGAGGGTGAGTATGGTAATAGTTGTAACTCGAAGTATCCAAAGATGTGAGAATGTGTCAAGAAACTTTTATCAACTTGAGGGACTCTTGGCGTGAGTGTGATGTACAAAGATGCCCTAAGTTGCCATCTATGGATGACTGGAACACACTATCCGAACCCGTTTTGATATCTGTCATTAGAAAGAAAACATCAAATTGGAAATCCGCACGGCTGTAACCTGAGGGACGTCTCTCAAATTCGCTTCATGAATAGTTTTATAAAAGTATCCACGACCTTCTTGGCCGCAAAGCATCTGAAAATATTTTTTGGAATCAACAGGAAGGTAATTACATGTATGCTACAGATAAGTGATTGGAAAAAGTAATTATCTAAGCAATTAAGCCACCAAACAAATGCTATCGAGTTTTGTGAAACTAATAAAGCGAAATGATTGCTTTTACGAGTAGGGCTTTCACATTATATTGCCGGGTTTGGTAAAGCCGCAGTATCCGTAGGTACTGGCTATAATAATTGCAGTTTAGTATAGGCCGGAAATTGTGAAAACAATTCATTAGCAATCTGACATTTTCCATCCCTCTCAAGAAAATAGAACGTTCTTGGTTTGGTTAAATTCAACTTAGCAATGAATTTATGATGGATTTGTTTAGCAGCAAGTTACAAAACCCAGCCGAAGGTCTAAAATCTGAAGACCAGCCGCCGCGGCAACGAGCACGAGGTCGCCAAAAATGCTAAACACAGATGAGTGCTCAAATGTGCACTCTTCATTTCGAAAAACACTCTTCACAATGTTCCCGACGTTTCTAGGGTTCTCGCCTTCCTTCTGTGGAACCTTTGAAGCAAGCCATGTTGTAATCCTATTCGTGACTGAGAACTGTCTCTTGGCAGTCATTTTTGACTAAGAAGTAATGTTTGCGGAGTTTATTTCATCAAGGATATTTTACAGTTGCAGCGACCTAGGATTAAAAACATTTGCTTTTAAAATAACGAGTGAATTAATTCCATAACAAGCTTGAATTTTCCGGAATTCTTTATTCTTTTCAGGTGTTATTCGAGAGCGAGTTTTCGAGAGAAGATTACAGATATTTTCAGATTTCTTTTCCTTCCGACTGTTATCACTTTGAAATTCAGTCTAACACAAAAGATGAAGGCAATTATTTGGAGATCAATCGCTATTATATCCTTTTATGCTATCATCTATCAGGATTATCAGATTCAAAATTCGATTAATTAAACATCTCCCTTCATTGCTGTGTTTGCTATTGGAGCTGAAGCTCTTTTTGAAATTTGGCTTTTTTATTCTTTCTGTGAAACATATCCTCCATTTGATCAGGCTGATTTTACAATGGTAAGCTATTTACATTGAATCAATACATGAAGGAAACATTGAGACAAACAAAATGATACAAAATATTGCAGAGCTGAAGTTGAGATTACATCAATGGCGTCGGAATGCAGGGTAGGGGTTCATGCACCTTAGAATTTTCAAACTTAGCGGCAAATTTTTACTATTCGCTATTCTAATAAATCAGAAGAAATCACGGATAAATCTTTCTTAGTTTGCATCCTTTTTACCTTTTCAATAGGGGGCTTGCAAATTTCATGAAAATGTGCAAATGTATTTTCTGAGGCTGAGAATTGAAATCACATTGTGACCATACCAAATTTCGAGTCATGGACCATCGAGTCCCAGGCGAAGCTATACATATGTTAACTGCTTTTGACGGGAGGCAATTATTCATAGCCATGTTAAAACAAGTTGTTCTGCTCCCTGTACTTTTATTGCAGGATGAGGTAATGTAGTTAAAATAAAAACAAGTAAGTGACTGATAAAAACCCGACGTTTCGTCTCACAGAGACATACTCATGGGTAGCTGGTTCACCAGCTAAATTAATTGCTGGTATGTAGTATGAAAATAGTAGAACAATATCAATGCGTATTGAATATTATATTAACATTAAAATAAAACACATTTCATAACGGCAGTGAATTTGTTATTGCACAATTTACAATATATTTATAGTGTTTATTAAAACGCAAAATTATGTAGGTCTATATACATAGTCAGAATAATTTATTCACAGTAACAATAATTAATTAATTAATTAGAATCATCATTTTAAATATGCACTAATGGTCAAAGTGGTACAGTGGTGATGAGCTTGGCCCAGCAATCTTTTGATTTACAGGTCGAGCAACACGACGAAGGATATCCAGACTCAAACGCAGCAACGTCCAAGCCATACACTCCTAGGAGTCTATAGTCCAAGTCCCCACTATTGGGAAGTAGTGACGTCAAAGTTTCATTAAAATATGTATTAATAACCTGTAATACATGCTACATTACGGTTGCACAACACCCAGCGCTACAAAGTGCATTATACAGTGTATTAGTGCATTATGTGTGCATTATATTAGAATGTGTATTATATTAGTTTATCTTTGCCAGCTTTGTGCTGGCAGTTTATTATTCTGGTGTGTCTCATACATGGGCAGTCGAACTAAATGCGTAAGACAATAACTTCGGTAAACCACTATCAAGAATCACTCACGGGTCACTATTAATGGTCGAGTTCAATAATTAAAAATTGATTACAGTGATTGCTACCATAAAAACGATTGACTGATTTGTAGAGAATTTGTCTCATTGACTGTTTAGCTTACAATGCCGTCACCACTCACCATAGTGTTGTGAAGCTTCAGAGAGTTTATGAGATAGTCTGCTACTCTTTCTTAGCTGAAATGATGGTTTCTATTTTTGACAGGATTGTATTTGATGCATGACCACTTTAATGTCTCTTTTTCATAGCAAACCTTTGTCTTTACTCTCGAACCCCTACTTTTTGTCTTATTTTCCACGTTTCATTCACTTCTTTCAGTAATTCATTTTACTGATGATTATGATGCAAAACTTTGCGTCTGTAATTAAGGTTATCAATATTCACGTCCGAATAAGAATTACTTAATTGCTGTTATCAAATAGTTTCAACGATAATTTCAATTCACTCATTGGCATCACAGAATAGTTGCAATATATTTTGCCACATCCAACTGTGTTTTTAATCATAGAGTACGTATTTAGAAGGTAGAGTATCGACTCAAAAAACGTCGGCATACAGTGAAAATGCTTGTATTAAAAGATTCGGTTTTTTGTGGAGATTGCGCTCCTGCGATCTAAAAATTTTTGATCACTTTTTAAGCAGCTAAATCTTTTCAAAATATTCCTGTGTTAATAAACCGGACTGGCGACGTGAAACCACTATGCAAGTAATGTAAGATATCAAAAAGAATGAATATTTAATGCCAGGTGTCTCAATTAAGCGGAAATTGAGCCGTTTATCCGAGAATTTTCATGAACCACATTATAATGCAAGGAAAATTTGAGATCTTCATGGAAAATTTGAGATCTTGTTGTGCTTCCTGGCTGAGATTTCAAGTTTTTAATTAAATTTTTCATCGGCATAATTTAATGATTCACTGAATTTGTGTTTCATTTCTTGAGTCTGAATACTAATGTGGGCCCATCTAAATCTTAAATCTTTCCATTACATCACAGTAATTTTGCCACATCTTTAAAGTTAATTATGATCTTTGTCTTTATGATATTTTGCTCTTTCAGTGGCAGTTCACGCTTAAGAAAATCCTCATATTAATTAGGCTGAGTATTAAAGCAATACTAACCCATCGAATTTCTAATTTAACAAACTATATTACCTCTCAAAGGTTTTCGTAACATGGAGGATTTGTAAAATACAATTCTTTCTTCTGTATTGTTATCATGATCAGTCAAATTCGTGTGCATTTCTTTAAAAGTGCAGAAGTGCATATCTCACCTCTGGCAATGGGTCTCAACTCAAGTTTATTTAATAAAATCGAAACTATATGCACAATGGGGTTTTAATAAATGCTGAGTTGCCACTCTACCTGATTATATGCTGCTTAGCTACTCGACTTTTCATTATCTTCATTGCGTATATGCTCTAATTGTTGCATTTTTTCAATATCCTGCTCATTTGGGCGACCATATGCAGCTTTTGTGTGACACAGCTTTTGTCCAAGGTTGACACGACGAGGACGAATTGTAAAATGCTATTATTCCTTCTGTAGTGCTACATCATCAATCATGATCAGTCAAATCCGCGCAAATTTCTCCAAAAGTGTAATAATTTGCACATCTCATATATGGTGCTGGGTTTCAACTCGATTTTATTTAATAAAATGCAAACTGTATACACTTTTAGGGCATACAAAGCTGTATATCACGAAACTGCATGCACATTTAATTAATGCTGAGTTGCTACTCCACTTAATATATACTTACTGTATGTTTATAGTAAATTGATCTCTTGATTATTCCAATTTGATTGCAATTAATTTTTGGTATCGCCTTGCCATGCCACAACTTGGCCATGAGTATACTCAAATTGTCCAAAATTTCATCACAGATTTTGTCACTACATTTTGAATTTACGGAAGTACAAGTATCTAATTTTAATTCGCAATGTTACATATTCAAGATGCAATTCATGACTAAATAATTAGTAAAGAAAATAGTAATTATTTGCTAAATGGAGTTAACAAAATCTAAGTGAAATGGATAGTAATTTATGGTGCACATGAAGCATGTCATGGATACTTGGTCTTGGCCATGCTTTAGGTGTAATGTAGGTCTAAAAAATAGTTTAAAGAAAATATTCATTTGTCGTCATATGGAGTGAGCAAGATTAATTAAATCTTATGCTGGCATGATTTCGTGGCTTTCAGCTGATCAATTGGCAGTAGCATATTGGAGAAAAAAATTGACAAATCAGCTATTACAAAAATGCTGATATAAGAAAGGGTTAAATGACAAGCAGGAGATCATTTCTGGGTTAGGTGATTTACGGAGGTCACTAAGTTTTTGAAAGTTCTAACTGTACGAAAATTACATCGCAATTGCGTCAAAATATTTCCTACGGGCTATTTGAAAAAACGCATGCTGCCTGTTGACTGTGCACAGCCACAATCTATTGACACTATACTAATATATCACTTTTTTTATTTATTTTGTAAAATACATTGATAATATATGTTGGCTTAAATAAAAAATTAAAAATATTATCGATGCATAAAAGCGCATTAAGTGAGATTCTCTTCTTACTCGCTAAATGATCGAATTTTTACTAAATGAATTGAAAGTAAAAATTCTTCCAACAAATCCTTAAGCAAGTGAATGGCAAATACAAAAAACACGATCTATTTAATGCATATTTTATTTTAATCTATTCTGTATAGAATAAGAGAACTGGTCGAGGAAATAGTTTTGCTTTTCTTGCTTTTCTTCTGAAGCAAATATTATTGTGCGATTATAAAGACTTCATTGTGTGGCTGAAATAGCGTTGTCCAGTAGGCCTAAATCTAGTCTGGGCATCTTCAAAGGAAATTACAAGGACTGCAATCAACACCAAATGCTTTCAGATGGTAAGGAAAAGACACAAAAATTCTTGTTAATTGTGTCATCACTAAAATATTTGGCTGGTATTGTACTTAATACTAATCTACTCCTTGTTTTTCAGAGTTCTTGGCACTGGTAAAGTTTATGAAGGCTTTAGTAACTGCTGTTGGCTCACTTAAATCATCCTTGTACTTTTACATGGAACAACACATGCAATTGTGTGTTCTCATACGAATCATGTAGTGTTCAGCATGTTGGACCAGAGAATATTTATATTATGAAAAGGAAACGTCAACATTGTGGGAATTAAGAAATTCGTCAGACAACATTCTCTGTGTTGGACAGATATAGTCATAGACTAAATCGATGTGTTGAGAATCCGTCATAAAGAATCATCTTAACTCACCACATGATCATTTTAAAATGATAGCCATCTTTATTACTTACTACCTTTATTACCACGTAGGTCGTAGATAGTAAAATAATAAATTTCTTTGACGTCTAAAATAAATCCGATTAGAAGACTGCTTCTGAGTTAAACAGCATAGAAGATTTCTGTGCAAGAATTGTAAACACCCTTCGTTCTCAGGGTTTAAATTACAGTGTTTGGTGGTGGTTGCGCGTCTGAAACTCGTACTGCAATATTTCTGATAAAACGGGACCTAGCCTGGCGCTTTCTGAACGGGCTCTGCCCGGGCCGGGTTGGAGAATTCAGGCCCATTTACGTCTACATCCCGAGCTCCTGATTGCTAGACCGTGTCTTTAACTCTACTGAGCTCCGGTACCACCGGATTTACCTATCATCGCGTCTACAGCAGTCACATGAAAAGCCTACGTTCGATTTCTACAATCATCTATGATTCACCGAAGCTCGTGATTCATCATTGGAGATGTTCATTTGAATATGAGCAGAATGTTGGCATGTTCAATGTTCAGTATCATTCGCCTTGCTCATTCTTAATGTTGTTTAGACGATTATCTCTTCCTAATGGTCAGGATTTTCTAAACGCTTACAGCCAGATTTTGGCTATCCTTTGATGAATACGTTTTTGCCTGCTAATTGTCTTTCTCTTGAAAGAAGTCTCTTGTAATATGAGAATAGAAATTATCACATTGTTTTATCTAATGTGACCTAAAAGGGCGCAATTCCCATTTGTCAACATCTAAGATGATAAAGAGAATGGATGAAATTTTCCATTAATCGCGAAATGATTTTAAATTTACATCAGTTGAGATTTTTGACATCTGAAGTGAATTAATGTTTCGGATCTGAGATCTGCATAACTAACTGACTTCGTGTCAAACTTGAAATGGAAAATAAAACTGAAGAAATGTGAATGTGAATTTCGCAACTTATCTCTTTCTCTTCTTTTTCTCAGAAACCCTAAAATAAACCAATGAGTGAATGAATGACGCTATAGTCTATGGAGGAGATGAGACATTTCGTATATTCCGCAGTGAGTGTAGAATAAAAAAATGCAGATGAAATATGTACTTCAGTATAACATTTAACATGATGCAAAATTAGCATTTTTTGCAATAGGCTACTTAGGTTTCTTTATAAGCATTTCATTACGTTAGGCATATGATGTGGTTTTTTATCAGCAAATGCACACTTCGCGGAACGTAGCAGCTCGACCTTAGCACCACTCAAATTTGCAGATGCAAGTTTAATGCAGTTCTTCAGATTGGCATTAGGAACAAATAAAAATCAAAAAGAATTCAGAGTGGCAAAATATCTTAAAATGGCAGTAACAGACACTAAGAAATAACAGATGTCAATAGAACAGTTAACATGAAGTTAGTATGACACTAAGAAAAAGTTAAAACCAAAACAAACGCAAATCGTATCCATAACGCACCTGATAAACTTATGTTCACTCGGCCTTTCATTATCGATAAATGTTGTGAAATGTTGTGAGCTCAAGTTCAAATTCTGTTCATAGCACGTTCACATGTTCGCTCCTATGATCTGGAGGCTAGTTGATTCCTGGTCAATCTCATGATCGCAAAAAATAATCCAAATGATCTCAACTGCCAGGATTTCAAATGTCTAAGTGAGTAAAACTCACATGGTCAATGAATGCGCTGTTGAGAGATGGAACCCGGCGTCAGTCGCAAATCTTGACGACCGGCCCGTAAAATTACTTAAGACAATGTCAACCGTTGACATTCAGTCTAGAGTAAATTGTCTAGTCAATCATTACAACATTAAGGGCATGCAAATGTAAGTGAAACATAATTTGAGAGTATCTACACGAATGCTTTGTGGCATAAATATTACGAGCTGTTCTTTAAACCGTTAGAAAATTATTACTGGCAACTTATGCATGTACGTGAACATGTAGTTCAAATCCTAATTTATCAATGATGCAGTTTCCATAATCCTATATTCTAACCTGCATGAATTTTGCAAGCATTGTGTACTCCTCAGCCTATTTATTGTGAAATTATTCCAGATCTTGAATAATTTCACTACATGGGATAGTATATGTACCACCTGAAGCTTAGAGATGCAATGAATAATGGATTTCAATGCAACATAGGGCCTAGTACCCGAACAGGTGAATGTGAATTGTGGCGGATAATGATTTTGGATTACGCGATAAATTTTGACTGACGTTGTATAGTGACACTCCCTGAAATAAAAAATTGATGACACGTTCGGCTAGTTCATTTCTCCAGACTCTTATACGTCATCTCGCGGTCATCAATGTAAACTCAAAAGATCTGAATTTAAGCTGTAGTGAAGAGAGTTCGCAATTAACTGTGCAGATCACTAGAATTCCCGCACAAGTGAAGAAGTAAATCTCACTTCACTGAATCACTTCGAATCAATTTTTTCACGTCGCAGACAAAACATTTCGTAACATCAGCACTCAGTCAGTGATCAAAATAATTTATCTCAGAATTTTCATCGTTATAAAATCTTTGTCATATTGGAATTTAGGATTTGTTGACGGCTTACCACTTTCCTGCGGAGGCGGGATAAAGTTATACGCATATCAGTATTGTATCAATCTTGTTATCATATCAATGCCCATTTGGGTAATTATTTTGATTATCTGTTTTCAATTTGCTTGTGTTTGATAAACTTTGAAAATTATGAAATGAAAATATATGAAATTTTAAATGAAGATATTATATTTGGTGTAATATTAATATAATATATTTATATTTTTTCTATAAAAAAATAAAATGAAAATCGTAAATTATAAAGCAGATCTGCGTATTACTGCTATAATTGCATCGCATAATATTGCAATAGGCAACTCTCGCTTATCCGGAGTACCCGTAGGCCTATCATTCATGCATTTCATACATTCTATGTAGAAATTGAATAATGTCTTATGGCATAGGTTGACCAAATAATGTCTAACGATCAAAGCCTTAACCAACCGTGATAGAGACGCCAGCCACCGTCCAATCCCCGACCGACCGGTTTTGAATACGTAGGCCGCCGGCTCGATCGATGGCCCGGCCCCGACCGGTTCCAACCCCGGCGCTGTCAAAAATACTAAATGGCTTCATCAATGATCACAAAGCATGCCCTTTCAATTCGATGACTGCATGTAGATTTGAGAAATGCTGACGATGCAAGTGCATGTAATGTTGAAAGCTAAAAATGTTAGAGCACTACCGGCACATGTCTATTTTAGCCCACTGCCAGTGTCAAATTGTTCTAAACTATTACATTCAACAGAAAACGGATAGTTCAACGACAGATGCATACTTCAACATAGCAAGGATGAAATAGCCAGTCACATCGGGCTTCTACACAAATCTCTTCTATTCCAAGGAAGACATTAAAGACATTAAAGGCTACATCGATGAAGACATTCCAGCTATCGCGGTAGAAGAAATAGAAATAGCAATCAAGAAATGAAAGTAGGAAAGGCTCTCGGTCACCAAATGGATATTGAAATCCTCAAAAATACTCCTTGCAAAGTCCTCAAAATTATTGTCCAACATTTTGACATTATTCTTCGGGAAAATTGTTATCCCAGCTTAATGGAAGAAAAGCACAATCATCCTTCTCTGAGATTTCACACATTTCATTCCTGCGCCTCTGAAACATGGAGCCTCACAGAGAAAGACGAGAAATTCCTTCAAGTCACTCAAAGAGCAATGGAAAGAAGAATGACCGACACTAGACTAATGCATCACGTCTCAAATGGCAATTAGCAATTGTCACAAATCTGGGTGAAAGATTGCATGGTTAATAAGGATTGGATCTATTGACATTTTCTTTATTTGCCTATTTATCAGATGACTGAGTAGGTAAGAAATTAAATGGAAAATGTTAGGGAAATTTCGATAGTTGATTGATCGAGAATCACCTTAATTTAGCTCAACTATATAAATGTATAGTAATTAGTGCACAAGTAGGGCAGTTTTCCAGTAATTCACATCCATATCTAATGTACTTGAAAAGCTTGCTTAACCCATTAACGCTTCGTGTCTTTTTTCAGAACATTTTTACCAGTAGCATATGGCAACAATAAGTGACAAAAAAGCAGCGAAATTCAGCAGAATATTTTTTGCATAAACTTATTGTGACAAAGGTAATGCAAAAAAAATGCATTCATACGTGAAAATAGTTTGTTTTCCCATAGAATCGTTTTGCTGTGTAAATAGTACTTCGGTGACCGTTTCATTTCGCTGGAAAATTTGATTAATTCATTCATTGATATATTCTGTTCTAGAAACAGTGAGGCCATAGAATAGCAACCTGTTTCTACTCAGCTCCTATAAGTGCATAATCGTACGAGAAAAGTTTCCAAAAGTGAGGAGGTCAATAGGATTACATTTATATCAAGGAAATAATCAGGTCACTAGAGTGCAACTCATACCAATAATCTTTTCTTATTCATTGCTTAGGTCATTGTCTGTTGTAAAGCTGTAGGATTAATTCGATATTCAATCACACAAATAAAATGAGGTAGAACAAAAAAATTTGTTGGTGGAAGCAACTAACTACTGCCAGTATCACATTCGCTGTTGCATAAATTATTTTTGCTTCATAACATGCTTTATTGACATTCGCCGATGAAGGACATGTATTCAGTCAGCAATGTTATGAATTACACGGAAGGTCAGCAAACCTATAACTACTCTCTTTAATAATTCACGCAATAATAATGAATACTACTCGAATATTTAGTCAATATTATTGGCATGAATTTCACTTGCCTAGATAGGACCATGGATAATTAGAAAAGGTTCTGTTTAAAACAGGAAAGATAGCAAGTCAAACAAATGATTAAAGACTACTCTAATATGCATGTCAGTCAAAATTCAAACCGATATTGAAAGAATAATAGTTATAAATACAGAATATGTAAATCAAAAAGGAATGATCAAAGGAAAGGCAATGAAATGTAGTTTTCTATAAAGCTCTTTATGTCAATAACAAATGCTATGACATAATTGTCCCTTAACATGTTTCATTTCTGCCTGGGACGGTATACAACCTGAGAACATTTAAACGTGATGCACAAGAATTATTTTTGCCTCGAAATATGCTGTCATTCCATTAGATATTCTTGCAAAGACAAATTTGTTGTTTATAAACATTCCAATAATGTGGAGAATTCTGCAACGTCATGGCAGTAAATAAAGCTTCTACGAGACACAATGAGCATACATACAATAGACATCCATTAATGATAAAGTTATGAGTAGTTCTCTGGGTGAGCAGATCAAAATTAAACACGGATGTAGGAGAGATCAGAGATATTCCGCTCGGCATCAATGTTCACTGGCACTCAATATAAAAGATCCCGCGAATTCAAAACAATCACACAACATCAGTCGGGGATCATCACAAAATATGAACTTCGAATTAATGTCGATCGCTTTCAATTTTCAAATTAATGATGCGCATTATGACATAATGGAGTTGATGCAAGATAGTCCTACTTGAAGCCAAGATTGGTGTATTATATAATATATCAAATTCGTTGTTTTTGTCGTAATTTTCCGTTTTAATTGTCAATTAATTTCAACACAACATGGAATTTTTGTATTTGACCAAATACAGATGCAGATTTAACAAAATGGTTTCTAACGAGACGCTTAATTTGATCAACAAAACCCATTTAAAACTGGTCTCTAAAAATTCCGAAGTTTAACTTCATCAGCTTTTCAGTTTTAATAAAATATATGCACTCCTTTTGACCTTTTCGGTACTGCTGAACATCTCAGATTCCTTTTAACGAAGCTGATTTGTTAAGCAAATGCAAGCAAGTAAGTGTCAGTACAAAGCTTGTGTAATGTTGACGATTGCCACTTTTAATTAAGACAGAGCTGTTGTCAATGTCACCAGTCTCTCTCTAATCGACTGCCACACATAGGGGTATTGAAGCTGTTCTCCAGAAAATCATTTTCATTCCCTCCGTTCTCATATTACTCATAGTGTACTTACTCATTTTCGCTTCACAACACCCCAAAGCACAACCTTCTGATCAGATCGGCTCGTTTTGGTTGACTGGTTCCACCAAATAAAAAATCATAATTAGATTGGTTGATCTCATGTTTCATGTGATTTTGTTGAAGCGGTTTTTTTGAAGTTGTTGCTCGATAATCAAAACTATTTTAGAGCGAACCCCCAAATCAGAAGTTCGACCTCATCGGATTTAGAATTATTTTTAATTTTATTAATTCGATTATCTAACCATTTCGGTTTTGCAGAAACCGGAAAGTTTTTTTAATCGAAACCGCCTTGTTAAACGAGCGTAGACAAGTACCTCCTGCCAAATCCGAGTAACAGGTTAAACCAATGACAGATTTGCTAAACGATCATCTCGCTTAAGTCACATAATTGAATGTAGCATTAAGGTCAGACACACACTTAAACTTGTACATGCAATATAGAGCAACTATCTTGGTTGATGATTATGTTGGCCGAAATCATGAACCGAAATACAGATGGTTAGAAGGAGAATCTAATTCATGTGAGAACCATATCACAATAGCCTACCTACCAGCTCTTTTAACCTTTTATGAATTTCATTAACACAAACTCAGTGAAAATTCAAATTCATCTTGAACATGATGTACGGTAAGGTGATGTTTTTCTATGCAGTACTCGGCGGTTACTAAAGGCAGATAGATGGCCCATAGCGACGGGATTTCAAGGCCATCCAAGATAATGTAAGCTGTATTCTTTTGTAATCTGTTGAAGAAATTTTGCCAGACCTTGTGTTGATATGACATTGCGATATATTGGGAACAATAAAACATTGATTGCCTAGGGGCATTGCTTTATCCACACCAGATCGGCGGTAGAGAAGACCGCTAACTTTGAGCACCTGTAGCCTGTGTTGGACATATTTCCTTTGGCGCTACTTTGCATGCATAATTATAAAGTGTCGTCGCAAAATCGATGCGCAACATTTAATTGAACAAAATAATCAGACTTATGCATGATGGACGCGGTTAAAAACAAGTTTTTATTTTTTTTCAAATAATGAAGTGTAGTATACACAAAATTATGATACGCAAGCTAGTAAATGCTGGCATTGGAAATCTAATTCTAGCTTTTATAAGTCTTTTGCTTAAAGATTTGATTATGGACTTAACAGTCTTTGATCGTGCATTAAAGCGATTCAGTAGTTCATAATGATATGATTGCTGCACAGTTAAAAAAAATGCTTTCTACTCATATTATATATTATATATTATTTCATAAAATTAAGCATGGTACACAAAGTGATGATGCGCAGGCTAATTAATGTTGGTTCTGATAGCATTTACATGGAGTTGCAATACAGACTGTCTATAATACATATCCTACAATGTATGTCTGTAACGCTAAAACTCTGCTAAACGTTCCTCGCAAATTGTTTAAATTGTTAAAGAAGAGTACTTACAGGATGAGTCAAATTAAATGTCCCTATTCTTAAAGTGTTGTAGATAATTGAAAATCCATCTAATTTTTAGATGTGATGCATTATTGTAAACCTCTGAGTGTGGCCAACAATTTTGCGGTTATGAGAAGTTCATAGATATGTAAACTTCCACAATATTTGACGATTTTGAATTTTGAAAATTTTTCCTAGTTTTACGTGTTGCATGAGTTGCATACATAATGCATCACAATACTTTGGACAGTTGATTTGTAAATTTTTGCTCATAGGAAAGGTAATTCACATGACTTCACATTCTACATGAAGTCAATGTGAAAGTCAATGGAGGTGTTGAATGGCCTTCATGGTAGCTGGAGTGGCTCTAAGATAAGAACACTCTGAAATTAGCTGAATGAGTTTTGACTCTATTAGAAATATTGTATTGTGAGATCCAAAAGGAATTCGCACATAAGTCGCTGAACGAAGTCACTGCCAGTCTGGTAGACTGCGTTCTGCGGGGTTCGACGAAATGGGTGAAAAAGTGGTAGTCGCCGTAGACTGCAAGAAAGCTGCTGTCCACACGACCAGTAGCGACATCAGTCTATGACACCTTTCAACCATCCGTGTGCAGGTCATCAAGAGACAGGACTGAGGTCCTATCGCAGCCGAAAGACAAGTTGAGCGGCATCTTGTGACTCGCATACGATTTGCAAAACATTGATGAGATGACGGTGCTTCAATCCATCGAACAAGGAAGCATTCGAAAAAGTTTCAGGCTAACGCATTAATACTGTACTAATTGATAGAAAGAGACAAATAACCCAAAAATGATAAAAAAAAACCAGCTCTATTTAAAAAGATGCATCGAGAGATATAATCCTACATAATCCTAGAGTATCAATAAAATCGATGAAATTTCCAAAAGATCGCCCTAGGCCACCTAGGTCCACCAGCCAGAACGAGTTTCTGCAGGGAACGAGGCCGAAAGTGAGACTTTCACAGAATGATGTGCATCCCATGCATACTACGAATCGTTGCGTCTGCCGAGTTCTAGTGAGTTCCTCTTCCTGTCAGACAGGATCAAAGAAAAACACATGTAAATCCAATGGGACGCATATTGCAGTTTTTGGCAAAAATGAAATTTTCTTTGTTTTCTCTCATTAGACAAAAAGCACTAAGCCCAGAGTCACAATTTTTGGAATGGAAAATCTTCAGACTATTTCCTTTTATGTTCATGCACCCCTGTCTATAAAGCTAAACACATTTAGGTTTGGCAAAGCTCATCATGTTGGCAAACACTAGCATTTTGAGTAACTTTATCCACATTCAGCCACATTCTCGCATACATTGCCGATTAGATTCATGATAATAGCACATGCACATCATAGGAAATGGCCTGAAGATTTTCCATTCCAAAAATTGTGACTCTGGGCATAGTGCTTTTTGTCTAATGAGAGAAAACAAAGAAAATTTCATTTTTGCCAAAAACTGCAATATGCGTCCCATTGGATTTACATGTGTTTTTCTTTGATCCTGTCTGACAGGAAGAGGAACTCACTAGAACTCGGCAGACGCAACGATTCGTAGTATGCATAGGATGCACATCATTCTGTGAAAGTCTCACTTTCGGCCTCGTTCCCTGCAGAAACTCGTTCTGGCTGCCGGACTATAACTGTTAACTATTTCTTTAGAATAGCCCTGCTTGCAAACGTAATGAGAACGAAATACGTCAGTTAACATTTCCATTCACATCGACCTGTCAGCCAATAAAGGCTGCTTTACAGTGCATTGTCGAACCAGAGAATCATAGAACCAGCAAAGAAGTTCTTTTAGCTCTGGTAAATTGTCAATGGTGAAAACCAACCAATCAGAAAACCATTTCAACACAGGATGCTGCAATAAAATAGATTTTGGTCTAATCGCTGAACTGCAGCTGAACTGCCACTGCCATAGAATTAGACCGGTCGTCTCTTCTTCTGCTTGACTAGGAAGGAAACATTGGAACATGTAGCGTCAATAAAATGGCACAATCTGCTGACATAGTGCCATAGCAATCGAACAATAAGCAGCCAAGTTCAGCATTAAATACGCCAAATTGTACGAAGCTTCACTGACTGTTATCAAACAGCCAAGAGACAGTCGATTTCAAGTTCTGTAGAGAAGTCAGTGAACGTTTTTTCGTGCGCCTGCTAACTTTTTTGATAATGATCGAAGGGCTCAACAATATCGAGAGAACTTTTGCACAATCATCTGAATTCTTCAAATCTGAAGGAATCGTGACGATCGGAGCATTTTGAAGGAATTCACATTAATCCACAAGCGGCACACGACTATTTTTCCTATCTCTGCAAGGTATTAAAAATTTCTTTTTGCCCACTTAATAAGTTCCTGCATGTTTTGAATCAGTTTGCACTTCTAGCAAAATGATGCGGTCAAACAATCTAATTCTGTGGCCACTGCAGCAGTGACGTTGTGTACCGTGTCAGGTAAACTGACGTTAAACGTCATAAAGAGGTCAATTTCGTTATCTGCTGTACAGCACATAAACTGCCAGTATTTATTGGCTGACAGGTCAATGTGAATGAAACTGTTGACTGGATATGCTTAAAATACCACGCAGTGTGCAGCATTTCGTTCTCAGTACGTTTGCAAGTAGTGCCTATCCTAAAGAAATGGTTAGCGGTTAGGCCTAGGGCGATTTTTTTTGGAAACCTCATCGATTTTATCGATGCTCTAACAGGGGTGCGCAACCTTTTACATTTTTCGGCCGCCATTTCGAAGGCCAAACGAATCACGGCCGCACTTAATGTGTGCAAACAAACTAGGTCAATAACCAATCCTTTATGTATTTCACCACTCAAATTAGCTTTCCCTGATGAATGACGCAGCAAAAATCGCATAAAGGCCTACTTCGTAAAGAATGAGTTAGTAAGTTACCCCAAATACAATCGACGGTCATTTTTTTACCCGAAAATTTTTAAGCTTAAGGTGTTATTAGCACTTGAAAAGTTGAAAGCATGTTTTTGCAAGGGCAACCGAAGGAGAAAGCACTTCACTAAGCAACTGCAATAATTCATAAAGGAATCACGAGCCATACAAAATTCATTCATTCATTCATCACAGAGCCGGTCTATTCTGGGCACTCACTCGTATATAAGCCTACACATTTCTAGAACCTCGTATATAAGCTTGCCTTCCTTGCTTTCTTATTGAAGTTATAAAGTATCTTATTATTACTAATCATAGCGTTCTTTCGCAACCCAGAACGTGAGCTTAGAAATTGATGACAAATGTGATGAAAGAAAAACAACTGAAATTTTAGCATATTTTATTTTTGAAAATGCACAAAATCTAAAAAGGTAGAAACACAATATCTGGTAAAAAAGTGCTTTTAATGTTGTGTTATGACAATAGTAAAGTACAGCGTAGTAATAATAGCAACAAAACCTTTTTTCAGCAATGATTTTTTAAAGCCGGGTCTTTAAGCAGATTTTTAGAACCACTTCTTTAAACAAAATTTTTTGTAAAAACCATGTCTCTAAACATGCAATAGCATGCTTTAGCCTTGATTGTTTTACAGAACCTAATTTACGTCACAAAAGATTGAAATGCATTTGTTAAGAGGCGCCTTGAAATTCTACTCATGACAAGAACATATTAGTGAATTGTTTATCCAGAGAGGCTCCGTTGCTGGAGAGGCCACTTCAAATTCAAAATTCTGCATTTTGCCTCTGAGGCGATGAACACATTGACAAATTCCATGCGTATTTGCAGATGATGTAAAATATTGATCGAATCATAAAGAGAGAGTGCACAGATCAGTCATTTTCAATATTTAACAAAAGAATTTAAAAAACACTTAGTCTTGGCCTTAGGTCGTTTCAATGTGCATCGATTTGTACACATCACTGCAGTTCGCTCATCAAGGAAAATTCTCAACGGGTGGTCCTCAAACTTCAACACTTCTATGAACAAATTAGAACACTGTTTGTCACCAACTTCTAATAAAGACTGACACTTAAGGCCAGAGT
This sequence comes from Prostheceraeus crozeri, assembly GCA_907163375.1. Taxonomy (NCBI): domain Eukaryota; kingdom Metazoa; phylum Platyhelminthes; order Polycladida; family Euryleptidae; genus Prostheceraeus; species Prostheceraeus crozeri. Next base: position 37,990 of record CAJQUW010004267.1, on the reverse strand, counting down.
ACGAGTCACCAATAATTTTAAAGACTCTCCTCTCAAGTCGAAGAAGCTTATTGCACAGATAGTCAGGGATATTACAAAATACCGTGCATGCGATATACCGAGTACCGATCTTATGTAAGCGCAATGAGCTTTGTAAATAGAATCCAAACCGCTTTAAGTTCAAAGCAAGAAGCTTTGCTAATTATAGGGGGTGGAAGACTTTCAAAAAATGATTAGATGCCGAAGCATACTTATATGTAGCACGAAATGAAAATAAACGACGGACTAATCTTGCGAAAATCAAATTGTAGACATTACAGATGCTCTATAATACTTATTAAAGCAATTCATTGGATTGTCTACTCATTTAATAAGTTCTTCTATGAAAAAGAAGAGCTGTAGAGCACTGAAAAATTTGATATTTTTGTATTCAAGAAATTATGAAGCATGCCTTTTAAATGATAATCTCATAGGTGTTAAGCATTTCAGGAGCCGTGTGCAATGCCACACGATGTCGAAGGTCTCAGATGGGACTGTCAAATGACATCTTACCAAGGCAACCATGGGTATTATGCTCCGCACCCCAGAGGAAACAAGCAAATCATCAAAATTTAACATTTCATTACAATGAATAGTTCTATTCGCCACAGCTGATAAATTTTTCTCTGAGCTGCTCTCGAAATAATTGTACGTGGGGAGAAAGAGTAATGTAATGAACTTTTTGACATTTGATACTTGACAGAAGCCCTGTTTGTCGTAAATCAATTCGCAAATTTGCAGGTTAGATCTAACTGAAAATACATGCATTTGGTATGGTAGATATGAAACATACAATGATAATAGGAAACTGACGAATTTTAAAAATCAAGTAACTGGAAAAATTGGAAAAGTAAATTATCTAAGATCAAAGCCAACATAGCGGCTGGATGTTGATCAGGTAATGGCGAGCCAAAAGTGGCTATTCAAAACAGACAATTATCAGCCGAAAAACATGACAAAACTGTCTGCTTTTCTAACTTTGTCGCAAAATAGGATGTCTTCTTCATATTACTGACAATCATGTCATTAGAAATAAGAAATTCAATATTTATGTGCCTATCATATAAAAAATATTGTTTCTGAATCACTTCAACACCAGCAGATTTCATTTAGACGCCCCTATCCACATTCTCTCGCCCTCTTTCGCTCTCTCTCACTCTTGAACATTCACTTAAATTAGTTACACAATTTTGACTTCAGAGAAATACATATATATATCTATCTATCTATCTACGTAAAGCTTTATTTTCTCACTAGGAGAGGCATGCAATTACAAATAACTCAGAGTGTACGAAAATCATAAAAACGCATTACAATTGCGAACTGAGTAAACAAAAGCAGTAAACACAAAATAAAAGAACACTCAAAGTTAACCAAGTCCAAGATACCATACTATAGGTAACAAAAGAGGCAACGCCGATAAAGGAAAGGACAATATATATATATATATACTCATTGACAAAATTTTTGAAACATTTACTTCTTTAACTTCTTTCATTTTTGACTGGTATATATACATGTATGTATGATACCTTGATAATTTAGTCACAATCTCCATCAAGTCGCTAGCACAGAAAAACAACGCATGTAGCAGATTCAACTTTAATAGCGCGTGTGCCCCACTCTAGCTCCAATACATTCAGTAATCCGACATGGCATGGATTCACAAAGTTTCTGAATGAAGGATGTTTCAAGGAGAAGCCACTGCTCTGTTAGTCTTTCAGCGAGAATCTTCAGGGACACTGGTGGAAGTGAATAGCGGTCTCTCACTCGCCGCCCAAGCTCGTCCCAGACTTGTTCAATGGGTGACAAGTCAGGTGAACGTGCAGGCCAGTCAAGGGTTTGAATGTTCAATCTCCTAACAGTGGCAATGACAGCCGAGGAGCGATGTGGTCTTGCGTTGTTGTCTTGGAAGACGAGATCCTCCACCCTGACCACTGGGTCAACAACAGGAAGCACAATTTCATTGAGATAACTCTCTCCAGTCAACGTGCCTTTGATGATGACTGCTGTCGTTCGTCCGCCATGCCAAATGCCACCCCACAGCATAACACTTCCACCACCATATCTGTCGTGTTCTTTAATGCAGCATGGGACAAAGCGTTCACCTGGAAGACGATGCACTCTGACATGACCGTCATTGAAATCCAGAGTGAATCTCGACCACAAAAAAACACACAAAGACCACAAAGAGTGAATCGGCCCACAAGACTTTCTGCCAGTGATGGTCATTCCATGAGCGATGGGCATCACACCAGCCAACTCGTCTTCTGCGGTGCTCAAAACTCAATGGAATTAGGACAGCTGGTCGTCGCGATTGAATTCCAGCTTCTCGCAATCTTCGGTAAGCCGTTCGAACGCTAGTCTATATTTGAGGCACTCTTCCAGTGTACGACTAGCTTTGGGACTGACACAAATCTATTCCTCTTTGCAGCTAAAACTAGACGTGCGTCTGTCCTTCCTTCAGACTTTCTTGGTCGACCAGATCCCTTCTTCTTTTTAACATCTCCTTCTGCTTTCCATCGACACCACCACCTCCAAACAACGACTCTCGATAGTTGCAGCTCTTCGGCAACACTCGCACAACTTCTACCACAACGAATCATTCCAATAGCCATACCTCTGGTAAACTGATCGTGTGCCATTTTATTTTACAAAAGCTGGATTTCTGTTCACGTTTATGTTCAATTTATAAAAGCAACTGTGACAGTTGTATCGATATCAAAATTTCAAATTTGACCACCATAGATCTTTCTACATTCTCTAATGTGTTGAATGATAATACATGGAAAGCGAGATATTGCATCATACCTGAGAAAAAATGAAACAAACTTCAATTCAAGCCAATGATAGTTTGTTTCATTAATTATGTCAATGAGTATATATATATATATATATATATATATATATATATATATATATACCCTGTATGCCTTAAAAAACTTAAAAGAAAGTTTTGAAAACTAAACTATCATATGATACTAAGGATGTTAAATGTCCGGAACTGCGATCGCCATGACTCTACGTCAACAAAGATAATGCTTGTTTTCTATGTGTTGCATTTAGCCTACGGTATATATAGTTGAAAGTAATCAAGAATACCATCTAATAGTAGTTTAATAGGTAGTTAACCAATAAGTAGTTCAATGGACAATATACATAATAATACAAATTACTACTGATTGTCTGATCAGCAGGAAATTTCTTTTTTAAGACGCATCATCAGTCAAACACTGATTTGGCTGTTAAATTGTCTGTCAATTGATTGTGTACAGTTTACAGTCACAGCTTGTGGAGTGTAAATGTATGAAATCTGACATTACATAATGTCTAACATAATTATATGTCATTACATAATTCTACACGCACAGTAGATTAATTTTTCTCCGAGCTGCTCTTGAAATAATTGTGCGTGTGGAGAAAGAGTAATATACCAACCAAACTTTTGACATTTAATTCTTGTCATGTGAAAAGGTCATGCGAGTAATGTTTCTCACTTACATTTCAGATTAACATCAGATGTGTTTTCTGCATGTGCTGGAAGCTTTGTAAACATGGTAATAGTCTGAACATAAGTTAAGTTTTCTTCTGCACATTATGTAAATACATGTACATGTACACACCCTGCAAGTGCATTGCTTACAGGGGCAAATCAGGGATGCGTAGTCGGAGTCCCGGACTCCGGACTCCGGCCTATAACTAGACCCGAAATATAAAACAAACAAATTATTTATTCTCGTGCATAGGTGTCACTGTCTTGATGTCAACTTTCTCCGTCAAACAAAAGTACAGAGACAGCAGTACATGCGAAGCTTGTAATAGTTGAGGGAATGAACCGTGATGGTGAAAAAAAGGACTGTCTTTTCAAGTCTTCCTAGCCTCGATCACACCTGCGCGCCAAAGGTCACATCAGAGACAAAAATGAAAAAAATAGTTTGTTTAAGAACATTATCTCTTACCTTCACATTAATCGTGTGTGATGGCTCCTCTTAAGCGCATATTAAAATCGAAAGTGTACTCATATTTTTTTGGAGAAGGATAATGGATTTTCCTGCCTGGTAGAGACTGGAGAAAACCCGTATGAAGTACACATCAAGAGGATGGGAGGAGCCGAGTCGCATGCACCCAGCTGAAAGCGACATTTGATCAACCGTCATCGAAAATGATTGATAATTGATGCAGCAATGATCACTAAACATAGGTTCAGGCAAGCCTTATAATGATCTATAATGTAGGTTACCAGTTAATTTTTCAAAAAAAACTAGGCTTGAATACTTGCCATCCGGAGTCGGAGTCGAAGTCCTATCAAAAGCTGGAGTCCTATCAACCCCCGGAGTCGGAGTCGGAGTCCCATCAAAATGATAGGACTCCGCATCCCTGGGGCAAGTGCTTCGCAATTGCTAAAAGTATAAATTTGAATGCTCACTACTGTCAAATAAGCTTAGCTTGCACTATAAAAAATGTATATCGTTTATGAATGTGAGCGAAAACAGTAAAGCACATCATAGAACTGGCGACTATTTCTACAGCATTGGATGCTAAATATAAATGTAGAGATCTATATTTATAGTCATAGTCTGCATACATTGTAAATGGAACGATTAGATACTGAATTGCATCCTCAGTTGAAAAATGAGATCAGATCTGAATAGCTGTCATTTCATCCAATATTAGGAATCATCAGCAGGGCTAGTTCACATCTCTCAACATCACCACAACTCCTTATTACTTCCGTCGAAATTTCATTAACTTCCTTATAGCAAATATCAAATTTGCCCCGAACATGTCTGCAGCTTTAAATATAGAGCAGTGTCGATGTTGAGAGATGTGAACTAGCCCTGCTGAAGATTTCTAATGGCAGCTATTCAGATCCGATCCCATTTTTAGGGGATTTGCCCGCACTGCCCTTAAAGTGATATTTAGCGAAAGCCCATCGAACAATTTTCAGCCCACCGTATTACAAGCATTTTAGCTTCCAGTTATGTATTTCGAGTGGTTTTCAACGCAATCAGCAAAGCTTAATTATTACATAAATCAGAGACTGTAAATTAAATTGTATCGAATTTGTCTCACAATCCACTATTTCATCATTGCACACTGCTAATAAGCAATCAAATGATGGTTGCTGTCGTGCGATCCTGACAGGTCATAATCAGCCATGAAGACTTGTTGCTTACGACTTTCAGCAAATTGAATTACTATGCATGGGAGCATCAAAATAGGAATCTTATTGAATGTACATTTTCAACTTTACGCGTACAATATTTTCGTATGCATGCGTAAAAGTAATCTGATTCCTGAGTTATGTGTGAGATAAATGAAAAGAAGCCACGATCTATGGGTCTGACATCACCTCAAATTGTGCAAGCAAACAGCCCGTTGTATATCACGGAAGCTGATTGATGAATAGGAAGCAGAAAGGGTGTAATGGCGTAATTTTATGAAAGATAAGTTTTGAGAGATGAAAATTAGGTAGAATGGTCGCAAGCAAAACTCAGAAATGTAATTCTTCATCATGACAATACAAGAGTGTATACATACACTGTAGAGTGTTTGTAAAAATGTTTTTTGATTACACATGACTCAGAAAAAATCGTGAAAATTTCGGTATGCATTTGGCCTCAGCCACACTGCGAGCTTTTCCAAGCGTTTCCGAGCAAGGCCTCTAGCAGCAATGCGAAGTCATCATTACAGCAGTTGTAGTAATGTCTCACTGCGAGCAAGGCAAATCAGAGCGTTTAATACCTTGATGACATACGTTTGCTCAGGACGCTCGTGTTTGCTTTACTTTCAGTGTGACTGATGCCTTATGCTCGATGTAAAAACACTTTTCTTGATTGACATTTGACTTTCATGCCCTTAAGACTCTTTTAAAAAATATAGCAGAAAGTCCATCTCTTTAGGATATTATCGTATTTCAGCCATTCTGATCTCTATCGGGGTGTGGAACTACGACTGGCACAGGCAAGCATAGTCTCTGTGCAAAACTACGGAAACGCGATGTGACCCGATTGGAAAACTTTGCCCATCCTTGGTCTTAAACATCTTATATATGCAGTGATTTGTCATACAAGAAAGTTTGCTAGATAATCACTCGTGAAGAAGTCTGCGGAAAATTTATCAGTAGGAAAGTTCACACGAAGGAAATTCATCTGCAGCAGTACATAGAGAAGATTCACCGCTATAGAAAATTCCTGCAAGATATATGAATATTTCAGAATTTCATATATGTTTTTAATTTGATGATCCGGTATGTATCACTCTGTGACAACCTAGACTTCTCGCATGTCTATTTAGAATCTGAACGTGAACTTGAAGGTTTCATAACAAAAGGGAAGGACAGTATTAGAATTGTTTGCATTATAAATTGCCTGTTGTTGCAGATATCTGTTGCCTGTACCAAATAATCTCTTTTCGTGATTATTGTCATTATCAGTACGAGCTTAAATGCTACTTGTTGAAACAAATTAGTCACACAAATGATTTCAGCAATTCAATCAATAAACAGTTGAATGAATGACAATAAACAATCCTTATATTTCACCTTATCAGGACGCATGTATCCTTGATCAATGATGTGATGTTACTATATGTGATGCTGGGTTCATGTAACTATGAAGAGCTTAACATGGTGAAGTAATTGATGGCATAATTAAACAAACTATGACAAAAACTTAAGCTATACATGGAGCGTCAGGGAAAGCCATGAGACTGCTTATAGCAGAGCTTCGGTTTCCAGCTACAATATTTCTGAAGTAAAATTGACAATTGACAAATTGACAATCGAAGTGCTGTTTTATATATATTTCATTATTACTTCTCTTCTCTTCGTAAAATACTGACTTGTCTATATTTTTCATCAATTTCATAATTCTTTTCATACTGATGTCACCGTTAATCCTACTCAAGAAAAAATGTTTTGCAGAGTTCACGAATAACCGTGATATTATCAAACAAGAGGCGGTCTTGCTCATCAAAGAAGCTGTATACAAAAATAGAATCCAACTTACCTTGATAAGTAACAATACAATGAATGTTAAGTAGATTATTCGTTTCGCAAACGTCTGATCATGAAGGCTGTAATCCGTTCAACTGACAGAAAGTGCCTAAACTATATTTAGATGTTATTATAATTTTTAACATCAAACACCTGAGTTTTTTGATGAGTGTAAATTATTCAAAGTATCATCGTTTCTCATTGCTTGATAATTACTTTTGATGACATGGTTCTTCCTAAGCAATATTATACGACAATTGGAGGTGACAAATAACACTTTGTGACAAATTGACTGAATAGATAGAATTGTCGAATAAATTAAAAACTAATCTGCATTATTTGGGAATACTCACAGGCAGAACTTGTTGTCACTGGCTTTATCAAATAACTTGATTTGGTCAATCCACCTTATTTCAAAATCACTTAAAAATTCACATGTTTCGCAACAAATCCCCAACGGAAAATCGATGAATTTATTTCTGATTTGACGGTTTTAGATCGATGGAAACACTGCACATTGTCGAGTACTTATATTATTATACAAGGTGTTTCAAAAGTAGGCTAACAGTAGAAATTGGCCTTGAAAAGCTATGTCTTAATGCTATAGATTAATAAGCTATGTCATAATAATCTTTTTCACGATGCCACAGATAGCTAATATGCCTTGTATTCGTAAGGGGCAAAAATTCAATACTCTTTGACATCGCGTAAATCATATTAAAATATCTCATGATCTCCAGTGTTTTCATGCCTACATATTTCACTACAACCCAATTTGAATCTATACCGATCATGAGAAGTCGAATAACTATCCAACATCTATCAAAAAAAAATTATTAGGAAACCATGTAAACAAGATAGTAGTTGTTTCAGTGTTACTGCGGAGAAGGAAGAACAGCTGACATTCGAATGTCCTCCGCGCCCCTCAGCCTGGTGCACGAAGACGCTGTCGTCAACACAAGACAGGGAGGCGAAGAAGGAAGAACAGCTGACATCCAAATGTCCTTCACCTTTGTTAATTCCAGCCTCCTCTTAGACCATCGTCAGAAGCTTCTGACGATGGCCTAGAGGAGGCTGAAATTAATAAAGGTATTAACATTAAAACAACTACCATTTTGTTTGCTTGGTTTCCTAACAAAAAATGAACAAATGAATAACCAAGGCCTATTCAACATATCAAAAAATTAATCAACTTAAAGTTGCAAAAATTCACGAACGCAAATGCTCAAAATGTCACCATGGACATCGGCACATTCTTGTAGTCTTTCGGCCACACTGTGGCACACAGTTCTGCATAAGTTCCTGTCATCACTGATCTCTTGACAGGCATCTGTGATGTAGGAGCGGAGTTGAGAAAGTGTGTGAGGTTTTCGTCCGTACACTTTCTCCTTTACAACGCCCCAAAAGAAAAAGCCCATCGGAGTTAGATCTGGAGAGCGAGGAGGCCAAAGGATGCTACCACATCTCCCGATCCACTTTCCTGGAAAAGTGTCATTCAGATAGCTTCTGACACTCACTGCAAAATGCGCTGGTGCACCATCCTGCTGAAAGTACAGCTCATTGAAGTTGTTCAATGACTGCATCTCAGGAATCGCAAAGGATTGGAGCATTTGAAGGTACACCTCAGCCGTCACAGTTCTTTCAAAAAATACTGGCCCAATCACACCGTTGCTTGACATACCGGCCCAGACGGTTAAGCCAGGCTGGTTCAGCTCATTTGTTGATACCATGTGCGGATTTTCAGGGAACCAGTAGACACAGTTATGTCTATTTACGTGACCTGATAGTTTGAAACTGGCTTCGTCAGACCAAACTATCTTGTCAAGCAAATCTGGGTTCTCCCGAATTTCCGACAACATGAGCACAGCAAACTGCAAGCGTCGTTCAGCATCATCCGGTAGAAGGTGCTGCAACAGTCTGGGTCGGTATGGTTTCAACTCAACTTTCCTCATCAGTCTCCAAGTAGAGCTTAGAGAAATGTCCAACTCCAATGAGGCTCTTCTTGTTGACTTCTTCGGACTTTGAACAAATGTTTGGGCCACTAGCTCCTCGTTTGATGTTATTGAAACTGATCGAGGGCGTCCTGACTTCGGTGCATTCTCTACCGAACCGGTCTTTTCAAATTTATCTCGAATGCGATAAATAGCAAATCTTGATGGAGGATTGCTGTGAAAGGCATCTCTCCATTCCATTCGCACCTTTTCAGCATTCTTGTTTTTCCAAAAGGATTTCAAAATCCATTTTCTCTGATCATCTTTTAGATGACCTGACATGACAGAAGCAGCAAATTCAAAAAAGCTTCAAGCTTGTTTAATTCACTTCAAGTCAAACTAACAGTGTTTGATTCAAATCAAATTAATTGAACATATCCATGTACGTAATGTCAGATTGGTGCTATATCTTGTCCATGATAGATTTCAAAATTCCTTTGCCAATGGAATGCTACTGCATAGACTTCTAAATGATAGTAGCAATTACTTCGAAGTCTATGGCTCATGTTGGACTGATCATGGATATCCATCGACTGATTCAGGTGTAAATCGCCAATAGAACGGTCAACATAGATTTCCTAGGGCAAAATCAACTGTTAGCCTACTTTTGAAACACCTTGTATATTAATATATAATATATTTTGGCATCATCAGCTGCTCTGAGAAAACTTTCTCTATTTCGCCAAAAAATGTTGCATATTCAAAACTTTTACATTCATATCTACAATGTTATTTATCTTCAGTTCAGTCATTTTCTATTAATCATCCTGCATGTACATCACTGCACGATACAACAGCCAGTCTTTATTGTGAAGAATTCTCATAGAACCACTGGGCATTACTGAAGTGGCTTGACGTTTGGAAGAAGCAATGAATTGCGGATATACTCGCACCCGCGGATGTGAACGGGTAGCCTACGGGTGGGTATGAATAGAAATAAAACTTCGATATTTTCTCATATTTTTCTCATGTTAGAGTATGCATGAGACGGACTACTGCGAGTAGAACAAGAAATAAAATGGTGGTTTTACCGTCACTAATCCCCATGCTGGAGACTTGGACGTTTTTGATCATAGAAATTGATTACAAAATAACCTCTAGAATGGAAGTAAAGCTTCATGCAATACACAATAGTGGCAGAAAGATCGCACGGATTTTCACTTAGAAACACTTGTTCACGACTGAATCATCGGGTCAGAACCTGTTACATGTGTTATTGGGCCGTATGCATAAAAATGAGAAATTCTTTTTCTTGAATTATTCTGAGATTTTCTCGCAAAAGTGTGCTTAAAACTTGGCGCTCAGGATGAGAAATTCTTATCAGAAGAATTTCTCAAGTGACTCTGAGATTTAGATGATGATATGCACAAAAACAGATTTTGAGATTTTCTTATGAGAAAATCTTATAACTTTGTGAGCTGCTATTTTATTGCTTACGCTACCGACGATGTACATAAATCGATGTTGTTATGGAAACTTGACGGCACATCGCTTTGCAGCATAGATCACAACCGCTAGCATTCTCCTTTCGTCATGTTGAGCTTGAACGTTGTCCGCAAGAGGCGCATTTACAATGAGCGCAGGTGTGTGGCCTTAGATGCTCAGTATATAAAGCATTGCATCGCTTTGATCGAGAAAACGTTCAGTGGTTGGCGTCACATCTATTTCCTTCGTCTGAAACAAGAGGTGGAGCGGTTTGATCCACACAGAAGGTAGAAATCACTCTAAGATATCTTGCAAATCCTTGATTCCAGAGTCACATCGCTGAACAGACTGATTTTCATCAGTGCACTGTATCCAGAACGATAAATGAAACAGTTCCACTGATTGCCGCAATGGCAGATAGTTGGATACGTTTTCCAACAACTGCTAATGAAAAGCAAACAGCGAAAGAAAATTGGTTTGCAAAAATGGGGTTTCCCTCTTGCATAGGGGCCATTGATTGTAGCAATGTGAAAATTGACAAGCCCAGTAGATCATTCGGAGACGAGTATGTCAACAGAAAAGGATATCCATCTTTAAATGTTCAAGCTACATGCAATGAAAAATGGGTGTTCACAAGCATTGATGTCAGCTGGCCAGGATCGGTTCATGACAACAGGATCTTCAAAAATTCTCAACTTTTTAGGTAAGTACCGATGTCAATCACGCTTACTCAGTCATCCGGCTGCAATCAATTATATTATTTATATATTAATTATATATAGTAATTATATAATTAATTGAGGCCTTATGCCAATCACAGAGATAAAAGGGCATTGTTCAAGGACTATGCAATCGCCTTTTCTGATGTTTTGATCCATTCTCCCACAATCGGCTGTAATCGGCGTTATTGCGTCATTAATTCTAAAGAAGATCGAACATTTTCGCTGTCATTAAAGTTTCTAGTCGTGCTTCCGGATTGGGCAACTTTAAGTAGACGCATTCTGCTGCTCAGCCCACATGAAATCGAAAAGTTAGCAGGGTTGATTAGAATAATTTCTTTTTTACAGACACTTGCATGAAGAATCTTCTGGAAGTTCAATGATTCTGGGAGATGAAGGATATGGTATAGCACCTTTCCTCATGGTTCCGTACTCGAATCCGACAACAAATGCACATGTGATTTTCAATAAAGCCCACAAAGAAAATCGCATTGTCATTGAACAGACTTTTGGACAATGGAAGCGACGTTTTCCGATTCTCAGATGCGGTATTCGCCTGAAATTAGAGCGTGCTCCGTCATGTGTTGTGGCATGCGATGTGCTTCATAATATTGCGAAATATCTCGGAGATGATGACAACTTTGAGGAGTTTGAAAATATCGATGAGGATATGGTCTTGCTTTTCAATAACAATGGTGATTTTGATGACAACGACTTGAGACGCACCGGACAAGTTCGACGTGATGAATTGGCCAACAGTCTAGTGCAGCTGTCGACAGTTTGATAAAATATGTAAAAATCATCTTGTGGCTTTGTCATCCTGATTTTCTTTCAGCTCATCAACTTATGTCGTTTTCGTAGGCCTACATGTGAGATATTAAACATTTTCAAGAATTCGACAGTTTTACTACCTGCATGATGAATTGATAGTCACCTAAAGCACCTGCTTTTATAGCCAATCTCTAGTCTAATGAACAGACTTCATTTTTGTGTGGCGTGCCAGCATCTAATTTGAGAATTCCACTGAAATACAATAGGCCACTGTAGTATATATAGATATGACAGACGAAAATGCATCAAATTTACAGAAAAGGTCTTGCTATCTAGAGGACTTCTGTATAATCCTGAATTTTTACCTATTCGCAGGCCGCACCAGAGGATTCACAACTTAGGAATTGTAATTTGATGAATTTTAAAATTTAGAAAGATGACATCTGATGATCCTAGAATCCGAGGAAGTGAAATTGTCTACATTGGTCTTTTTCTCTTGTTCAAGACTTCATATTTACATTTCATGCAGCTTTTCTGATTTAGACTCCCTCATCCAGATTATACTGAAAACAAAGCAAAGCAAGCCAGATTCAAATGCATCTATTTGCCGTTACAAGTTTGTGTAAGATGGGTTGCAAGAAGAGCACTAAGGATGGTCTTTGGTGTTGCTAGCGTCAAGCAGGCGACGCTTTTCGAATAAATAGTCCTGCTTCAGCCTTACGTAAGACAGTTGACCCAGCAGAACCAGCCGTTGTAATTCGGAGTTACTCAGATCTTCAGTTTCCTCCGTTTCGCCATGCAATCTCCTCTTTCTCTTCTTTTCTGGCCGCATCGAGGTCGCAGCTGCACTGCGAATTTCTGGCACACGATTCTCGAAGTCATCACCGTCGCGGCTGCCAAATCCCGCAGAAGTCGATCCCTGTATTCTGGAGAACGTGGGATTTTCCTCGGCGTTCAATATTTCCAGCAACTTGCGTTCCCATTTACAGAGAAGAATTGGTATGTTGCCAGTTTGGTTCCTGTCTGTTTTCTGCTTGACTCGGGTTTTCAAATTGGCAATCTTCTTCACTTTCTCCGCATCAAAGGCTCGACCCAACGATTGCGACAAGGAGGCACATAGTTCTGCCATGGCAGCAGCCTTGCGGGACTTTTGAATGGGAGTGATTCTCGAGGAGAGATACGAGAATCTCGGTTTCATTTTCTAGAAGCTCTTCCATTTTCACGGGACACAGCTGCAATCGTCACTCGTCAGTCAATATAGGCAGACAGGATGAAGAATGATTCCGACGAGAAAGCTAATTGTCATATAGGATGGCCGCCAACAGGAGGTTCTTCATACTTGAGTTGATGCTAAAAACAGCTTTCGGCTCTCCTTGAAATTTATTGACCAGATTAAAATAGATAATTAAATGATATGTACAACCCCAACGCGTTTCGAGCGTTCGCTCTTCCTCAGGGGGTAATTCGCTAAAACCAACTGATCTGGCCGCTCATGTGGGCTGCTTATATACACTGCTATCGATTGAGAGATGTTTAAAATACCGTCAACTCTTTTCTTCGATTGATTTTTGGAATCAACTGTTTAATGTAACGAGCTTCAGTCAGTCTAGTGTCCAATGCATCTTTGCACTTATCAAGAATTTCAAGGTCAAAATCAGTCAAACGTTTTGATCTACATTTCAGACAATGTTCTGCCATAGCACTCGAATCAACATTACCTTTATCTACAGCACGCTTGTGTTCATTAAAACGATGCTTAAAAGGACGCGAGGTTTGACCAATATAGAAATCTTTACAATGATGGCATGTAAATTTGTATACCAAAAACCGATCTGTACACTTCATCTTATTAGGCAAACTCTCACAAACAAGGCAACTTTCGTGTTTTTCTACTTTTTGTTTGAATTTCAAAGCATTATATAAAGTTTTATTAGGAGAGCTAACAAGATTTATCGGTAACTCCTATTTTTTAATTAATTTGCGGATATCACGATCAGTTTTATCGTTAACAAATCCGAGTTTTAAATACGTACAGTTTTTACGTATTTCCTTGCATCTTTTACTATTTTTCTTATGTTTTCGTTTCATTGAAAATTCATTTTTACTTAATTTAGTTTCAAGTTTATTAAAAGCTACCTTGCAATCAGCTTCGTTGCTACATCTTCTCTTTACGTAGTTGATGCTATTATTTACGTAATTGTTTTTGATATGGTTAGGCACGTAACTATCGCTGCTAATTGTCATCTGTAGTCAAGCAATGCTGATTCACTCTTCCCTTCACAAAAGATATCTATGAAGTGCGCTCCTACGTCGCGAGAAAAAGAAATTCTCATTCATTGTGCATTTAACCGATAAGCTTCTCAGCATTTCACGCAGCTGCGTGAAGCAACAATCAATCGAAATGCACAGTATGAGGATCGTGGGAATAAGAAAATCTCATAAGTTAAGAAAATCTTTATGCATGCATTTTCAAGATTATCTTGCACCTGAGTCAATTTTGACTTATCTCATAAGTTTTTCTTGATAAGAAATTCTCATTTTTATGCATACTGCCCAATGGGCGTATCATTGGTGGTTCATGCCGCAACTTAGTTCCGCGACTTTGAGTCAATTTCCACACTAGTCAAATTCAAATAAACAATCTATTTCTATGGTGCTTACATAGCCAGACTTTAATCTGGAGCGTTGTGATCTTTCAGTCCCGATGCCTTTCATGACGACTTCCAATGACACTTTCGGGGCTCGTCTGGACTCTGTAAGATCTCTAGACCAGGCACTTAACCACTATACCACTACGCGCGTGAAGTTGGCGGAACCACCCAGCGGATAAAGCATTATTTACTACAGCGAGATTCTATTTGAAACAACTTCCACTTTATCAATTTCAGCCTACAGATCACGAATCTGAACTCAAATTCCACCAATTCCCAGACGTGTTTGAGAAATTTAAGTTTACAGATAAAAGTGGTTCCGTTGTGAAGTTTTGCGGAACAAACTTCTTAGTTTCGCTGATAGGGGGCAGTAAATCAGTTTTACTTTGTCACTTCCTGATTCAATTTCTTGCGATGATCACAAATATATGCTTCATTTTCAGATCAATGTAGTTAAAACGGCAACATCGCAACATATTCATGTAGCCTACGTGGTTGAAGTTATAGCGTAACTACCTAACGGAACCAATTTTTATTACAGTTTGATTATATTCGAAATAAATTTTACTTTATATTTCAGCCTCTTGATCATGAATATGGGCTCAGATTAACAGCCATTATTGAGAAATTCAAATTTAAAGATGAAAGTGGTTCCGCTAACTTCACACACGTGATTATAATGTCCATTTCATTGACAACTCAGCAACGTCAAAATTATCAAATGTCATTGACAAAATCAGCTAGAATCTTATCAGCCTAAAAACGATGACATGATATTGTAGAACATTTGAGAATGTTTAAATACTGCATACAATCATAAAGTTGTACATTTGTTCGCGCCCATCTGACGAACTGTGTTTAAGTGTGTCATATACAGCAATTTACACGTCGTAACAACATGCAAGTAAGCTGATGCAGAATAGCATCACCGCACATGCGGTAACCTACCAAGATTCATGCATTCGGCCTCAATGAGAGATTTCCTTCAGCCATCCAAGCTCATGTAGACCGATATATCTTTCGCATCGACATATTCTTTAAATTATGATAAATTACCGGCATATTTACGGTATGCTCTTATATAGGAGCAAGCAATATATGCTAATGATTTCGATCAATGGTCGGTTATGTGAGCAGTTGACAACAGCGTCGTACGGAATTCATGGACTCAGATGTGGAGGCGAATACTAAAACGTTGTAATTTCCCAAACGATTGAAATGTCGTGCAAGTTCGCAGTCCCGACTTCTCCGATAATACCAATGACTGACTCTGACACTGATGAAATCTAGGCAGATATTCCAAGATAAAATCAGATTGTATTCCTATTACCACGCTTTTAATGCTGCGTAGGAAGTAACTCTAGATGAATTTAGTCTTAGAATCACGGCTGCCTATAACATGTTCGCCATTGACAAACGAAGAGGTATATGTAGACAACTTTGTTTATGAACTTTTATGAGATTGTTTGTTGAGAGGCACACTCTTTCATAATACTGATAGCCTATTTTTTATTTGATAACTGATTAATTAATTTGAAGCTCCTCGTCGAAAACACATTGTAATTTGTTGACGCATCACAAAATTATAAATTGAAATTTCGATTCTATATTTCGATGTCTTCAAGAAAATATTAAAATTGCACAATATTTCAACTCAAATTTCTTCGCAGGTTCCTTTGATGGAGGGTAGGCCTATCGTTTCTGAAAAAGCACAAAGCGATGCTGTCTTTTGGGAAAAAGGATGAAGAACCAAGGTAAAACTATCATTCAATACGTATTTAATGGCACCATTTGCATTTACGTTTAATAATGATTCCTATCTATGATAATTCAATTAAGTCTGCTTCGTTAAAATATTCATCAAATGAAATCTACACGAATACTTTCACAACGAAAACTCTTGAAAAACACAATTCAAGCATCCTCAAGTTTAGTTTCTATTGAATACATTTGCTGATTTCTTTCCTAAGAACAATATTGTTCCTTTCCTTTCCTTCAACAGGCTTAATCGACCAACAATGGCGCACAATCAACGGAATTGTAGCGACAAAGTCAGTTCAACAGCGGCACTTGAAGTTACATAACGGCAAATTCACTTTGCACAGTTGCATGGATTTCATTGTAAGAGCTTGGCCACGCAACGAAGATTGTGTTTCCTTTTCGTGCCAGAAAACTTGTCACCAAATAACTGCCACGGCATTTGGAAATCACTTAGCGGTTGTCCTGCTTTGCAGGGTCTTTCAGGATTTTTTAATTTTCTATCAACTGTAGAAAGGCAAATGATGAATGTATCTCAAAGCCCTTCCGTGACTTTTCATGAATTGACATGGTGAAGTCACATGTAAAGTTTGGACCCCCAATTATTATTCATTTTAATGCTGCTACCTAAAAGTGCTTCACCTGTCGAGCAGGGTCTCCTGGACCCAGTTACGGAATCCGTCAAGTTCTCTCCACAATCCACGCCCTTGGAATATTTATTGATGTGTGAGTGTTGTAGCAGTCCATTATGATCAGCTGTAATGGTATGATAAATGAAGCTGCACTATATTGACGTTCTTCTAATGAACCTGTTCTCAGGTGAACGTTACTTGTGAGGAGTAGGCCGAAAAGATACAGTATCAGGTGACGAATTCCCGCTATATCAAAGCGTTTGATTTCGAAGATGACATGGCCAATAGTTAGACGACGGAGCTGACCGAATCGGTGTGCATGTAGATTGAAGATGCAAGAGAACGATATCATCCCGGTGCTACCAGCTGATGCTTGCACCACATACGTACTCATCTTGATACCTGGCCGTGAGCAAGAAGACTCGACCATTGAAAGCTTTTTAGTGGACATGTCGCCATCAGGAATTGTGCGAACGTTTTCGAAAAAGACGGAATGCTGTCGTGCCCTAACCACGTAGTATGTGAAAGTCATTATGCCTGATAGCCTGCAAAATTAGAAATCTGCAAACAGAAAAGGAGTAGGCCTAATTTATCGCATTTTTCGTTTCTTTTTGGAATAAAGGCATGAAACCACAATTCCATCCAATATCCCTGATCGGGGAAAAAGCAACACAAAGCCTATCACCATCCTTTAGTACATGCAATAGCACATGATTAGATGCTGCGGACAAATACCTCACAGACTATAAAATCTCCAAGCCAAAAGGCAAACGAGCGATGGTCAGGCTTGTCGTTGGGATTGGGTTGGGATTGGGCTACCAAAAATCCACCCCAATCCCAATGAATCCCAATAGATCCCAATAAGCCCTCTCCAAACAAAATATGCATGTAATCGTTGACATTAGTCAATGCGTTACAAATATTTTCGAGTTCTACAGAGCAGTTCATCTTGCTGTGTCTTCAGTCTGACCTTGCCTCTCACGAATTTAAGCATTGAGAGCTCTTAGTGTGATTCACACAAATTGACACAGTCATCTTTAGCCCTACTCTATGGCTTTAACTTCCCTAGTTGCTAAAAATAGTGGCTTAATTCGGAGGCCTTCTTGTGCCTCGAGTCGTGCTTTGCGGGTGCGTATGAGGTATTTACTGAAACGGTTAGTAGTATATACCCGTAATAGTATCTTGTATGACGCCGCAACAGTGTCACACTGCGCAAGAACAATGACTTGAAAAAAGAGCCCGTGTGGCGAGCAGTTTATCAACAACGCATTATACGATATAGGCTTAACCCTTTCCTGCACAGCGTCCTTCCACAAAGACTTTGTCTAAAGTGTGACATTTGACTGTTTTCGACGGTACTCATTGGTTAACGCCAAGGCGAATGAAACACAGGAGTCATAGTAATGAACTATCGGAGATTTTACACTCACGCTGACAAGACAATTTTCGCAAGGTAATCGTATTCTGTGACAAGGTAAGCCATTTTCAATTATTGAAATATACCATTATTGACAACGACTTTATGCAGGTCAACAGTTTAGACGTTTTTCGATAAAATTATGAGATGATCACAATACTATCAATTTAACAAATAAACTATCTATAGACCATAGAATGCATGTGGGATACATTCTAACAACTTTAACCGACTGACATTGGAGAATGACAATGCCCTTAATGGTATATACTTTACTGTACATTCGCGATGACCTCACAGGAGGACGGTCAAAAGAAACACGGTTTCTTACAAGGAGAGTAAATTTTCTGAAACCAAATCTTAATCGTAAAGTAAATAGAACACATTTAGGCCTTCATTGTGACTTATTTATATATGTTATTTATAGTAAGCGTGTTAAGCCTTGCACGGCATGATAGGTCCTGTACTGATCTACTATATCAACCACAAGATGAAATATTGCCTGTCGCCTTACCACTTGTTTTTGTGCTGTTTTTGAACATCGTGAGTCAACAAGATAGATAATTGCCATGATAGGAGGATTGAAACTTCCCAAAAAATTCTATTGTACGAGTATGTCTTTACTTCCTCTATTACATAATCATGCATTTATTCATAACCTTATTCTTTTACATTTCAATGCTTGTTAATCATGATGATGTCTGTTGGTCGAATGTATAATTATGTATTACGCATTTGCTTTTCAGGATGGAGAACGCTACTCGTCGGAAGCTTCGACCTAATACAGCAGGAGTATCTTCCTTTGTTCACCTCTTTCAAAGGCAGAGGATCATTGTCCCTAGTGCAGATTTATCTGAGGACGAAAACTTAGATGAGAATGAAGAAAATGAAATAGAAATTGCTGAAAATGAAATACCTCTTGTCGAGAATGACAGTTCTGAAAGCGAAGACGATGCTGAGAATAAAGAACAGACCAATGAATGGGGTATGAATAATCAAGAATTCCGCTGGAGAAAGAGACCACCCCCTACAACAACACATCCTTTTCATCAATCATTTACATTTCCAGATGGCATTTCCTCTCCGTTGGAATATTTTCAAAGGTTTTTTGACGACGGTTTGATTGATTTGATTGTTAGGCAAACCAACATATACAGTTTTCAACAAAGAGGCACAGAAAATGGGGCAATTAATGTCAACGTGGTTGAAGTACAACAGTATATTGGGATCCTTCTAAAAATGGCGGTCCTTAAGATGCCTCAGTATCGCATGTATTGGGCAGCGGCAACGAGAATACCATGCATTGCGGATATAATGCCTCTTAAAAGATCTGAACAAATAAAGTCACTTATTCATTTCAATGACAACGACAGAATGCCAAGAAGAGGAACGGACGACTTCGATCGATTGTACAAAATACGACCAATACTGGATTCAGTCGTTTCGAAATTTCGTAATCTGGAGCAAGAAGAACACCAAGCATTAGATGAAACAATGATCCCAACCAAAGTGAAAACATCTCTGAAGCAGTATCTGCCGAAAAAAACTCATAAATGGGGTATTAAGGCTTTCACTAGAGCTGGAGCCTCTGGTCTTGTGTACGATCTAGAGATTTATGAAGGTAAAACTTCAACCACAAATGGAAAAGTGAAAGATGTAATTTTGCGCATGACTGCAAATATTCCAAGAAATATGAATTATAAAGTATTCATGGATAATTGGTTTACTGATCTTCAGGTGATGTCACTTTTACAGCAATCAGGAATCTTCATTACCGGAACCATCAGGGGAAATAGACTTCACGGCGCTGATACGCATTTGAAATCCAAAAAGGATCTTGAGTCTGAAGGCAGAGGTTCGATGGACAGCATCTGTGATGCCAATTCCGGTATTTGTATGATAAGATGGTTTGACAATGGTCTAGTGACAATCGCTTCCAACCACAATTCCTCTGAGTCTAGCGGTACCGTTCGGCGATGGTCAACAAAACGAAAGGAACACGTTGATGTAGATGTTCCTGATATGGTTCGTCAATACAATACATACATGGGAGGAGTGGATCTTTCCGATATGCTGGTTTCTCTCTATAGAATCAAGGCGAGTTACACTATTCTTATTTCATTTTAGCAAAAGATATTCGTTTGTAGCATTTTTGAGTAAATATAATATTGCATGTTATACTCGTATGAAATGTCGGTATATTATGACCATCCTTTTCAGAATAATATGTATAATTTTCATTTCATAATTTTCAATAAGAATCAATAATTCTCTCGCGATTCTTATCGACGAAACCATTGAAGCTAAACCACCATCATTTAATCTTTCTTTACAACTCTTATCGTTTCATTTCGCATTCTGCTCATGTAGGCTATCGTACAGCATTATGTTTTGAAAATGTAAAGTAATAAATATGGCTTACATTTGAATTAAAGATAGTGCATCAGTAACATACATGAACATACATATACAACATTATTCTCCTAATTATAATGATTGACGTATTTTCGAGCTATTAGAAATCCATGATCTCTAAAACTCTACGATAATTCACATTTACTAAGTTAATTAATTCTTATACATGTATATAATTTTTCAGATGAAGTCTCGAAAGTGGACTACAAGTACTTAGATCTTTCACTATCTAATCAACATTTCCGTCGTAAATGGATGGCTGCTATACAGACGGGATTGTAGATTGCTGAAACTTGATCCATCGATGGCCTTACTGAATTTTCATTCCGAAATTGCAGATTGCCTTATGAAGGTATGACAGAGATCAAGAAATATATATAATGTATATTGATTTTTAAAATCGAAAGACGTTTTATTACCATTAAATATGAAAGCTTATGAAATGTAATATATCGAACTACGGATCTTTCGGTTTGCGAGAACTATGATTGCCTTGCGATTGCGATATACTATATTGGATATGCCTGCCTTGTGCCTGCCTTACATGTATCTAGAATACCTAATTAAAAATCCCTACTCATATGCTATTTGAATGAGCTCGCGTATTTTTCTTTGCAGCATGGAAAGGACATATTTGGAGCATCACGCGTTGGTCGACCCCGTATTTCCGATCACCAACTAATTCCCAGAAAAAGATCTAGAGCAGCAATACCGATACCAGCATCAACTATCCGTCTCGATTCGGTTGGTCACTGGCCAGATTTCGCCGAAAACCAAAATCGCTGTCGAGTTTCTAATTGCAACGGAAAAACAAGGGTGAAATGCACAAAATGCAATGTCTTCTTATGCTTTGCTACGAACAGAGAACAGAAACTGCTTTGTGGACTTCCATACCAAAACATAAGTTACACTTTTTGATGGTGTTCAATATCATTTTTTGGTAATGTTTAGAGAAATTTGTAAGATTGTGAGAAATCTCTGATTTTTATAAATTGCCTTTTTATCGTTTTCTCATCATGCAGATCACTAACTTTTAATGAGGATTACTTAAGATAATAATATACTTGTTCAATCACAAAAAATATAAAATATTAAAACTCCAATTGATACAAACATACATGCTCAATGTCCTTATACAATGACAGTCGTGAATATAGTTACTGAATCATCGTACGTAAGATTAAATGATACTCTTGATTTAAGTGTATCAAAAGACAATATCCTACGAAAAATATATTTTTTTGATACTGTTAATCATAATGCGTGCAGGAAAGGAAAGGAAAGGAATACCAAGTGTGATTGTAGCTCGTACATACATATCAGCTGTACACGTAGGCTCCTATCAGCTCTTAGGTGAAGGCAGTCTCAGTTCAAAATTTAGCCATACAGTAGGCCTATTGTACATAATTGTGTAAAATTACTTAAAGCCCCTATTACTACTAAGGCCACTACAGTCCTAGACGTACGTCCGTGGCCTTCGTCAACTCAAAAGGTAACACATATGGCAAGCCCCGATGCAGCTTGGGGTCAACTTGCGTGCGTTTTTAGCTTTAAAGCAGGCTATTGGGATTGTGATCTATTGGGATCCCAACGGAGATTCTCATTAGGATTGGGTTGGGATTGGGTTGGAAATTCATCCCAACGGCAAGCCAGGCGATAGTCCTGTAATACACTGTAAATCGCTGGATACGAAAATCACATGCAAACATATACCAAAATCACATACAATTTGAAACTAACATCTGATACGAGATTCTCGTATGTCTACAGAGATCTGGTGTGTTTTTCATGCCACATCTCACTTACTTTCGTATGTGATTGGTATGTAGCGATGCGAACTATTCCATCTGTGATTGGATGTTTTACACTGAAATACGAGTTGTTGGTATGTTTTATATACAAGACCCAATGCAAATTCATCCTTAATCGCATGCCTCTGATATGTAGAGCTTTAAGTCACATAGCAAAAAAATATATGTATTACAAACTACTGTCAAATCACTTTTTTTCTTTAATACCAGTCGTGAATATTTCTTTTTGATGGAGTGATATATAATTAGATTAGATTGATTGTGAATTTTATACTCCACGAGACTGTCATCGTTTGCTACCTGTCTACCAACATTAGTGTTAGCTCTACCTTATGAATCAAGTTGATTAACATCAAGTCATACAAACGATATCGCATGTGCTGTTTAATTATATATCTCAAACATAACTAGTTTTGTGTTCATGAATTATAATGTGTTTTTATTTCGGATTGACCATACGCTTCAATTCAAAATTACGTAATGCATAATTGTTGATGGTTGAATACTTATTGATTATTTATGAAATACCTTAGACTTGCATGTATTAAAATTGAATTCAGCATTGAAAGTATGACTCTTGAATGTCATCTCACTACTTGCAGAACAGTAGCAACATCAGTGTGATTTTTATTGACAAAAGGCCTTAAGTCAACATACTTTAGACAACATGATTTACCGGTATGCTTTCTTTTAACATTGTGCTGCCATGACTTTAGCATGTAAAGCATGCCACATTTGAAATAACATACGAAAAGCATACAGATACATACCAAAAGAATACAGAAATATACCAAAAAATATTTTGGTATGAATCCTTTGTATGTGATTGGTTTTGAGCGATTTACAGTGTATAGGTCTTTAAGAAACGAGAGCACAATTTCAACTTGCGCCATCCAGACGTGAGCAGACTACAGGAAAAACATTAGTGCTTCCTCAAAGAATTCGGATAGCCAATGCCAACTTTTGATGAAATCTGAATAAGTTGAACATTTGCAATTGGCGGCGAAACGTCATGCATGCGAAGAATATGTCCTAAACTTCCTTGAATGCGATCATGCACGCATGCCTGATCAATACAGCTAAATTTCAGAAGATAGAAAGACAAATTTTCTTTGTACCCAGTGTCTCAGTTAGTCACAGCAGTGCCGTATTAATATCGTACAGAATACACGCAATGGCTGTGATTGAATTCAGATTATACTCCTGATAATTACATAGCCTCAAGATTTATGTAGGCAGATGTGTAGAACAATATTTGTTTGCAATTCTAGTCCAGTATTCTATCAGTTCCTATTTGATGCAGTATAACGTGTTCTCATTGATATTTTGTTTCGTTCTTTTTCTTTAGTAAATGGTGCATGATTATTTTGTAGAAGCTGAGTAGGAATACACGTAGCATTACTGCGAGATTATTGCTCACGCTAGCAATATGAACATAGGAATATATTTTGCATCTTGAATGCTATGTAATCATGCTTTCAAAATAAAAGCTTTGTTGTATTCATAGAACGCGACTAAATTGGTATCATCAAGCTCAATTTTTGCCACTAAAGTGATATTATTCATATGTTAAATTATACATTATTCTTGCTAATAACATGCGGACGACAGAGCTAAATGGGTGTTTTAATCTCCACTCTGAATGTGTCGTGGATAATTTTCAGTTATGTTTCTAAACACAGATGTGTTTTAAAGTTCATAATCATGTGAAATTGAGTAGATTAATTTGCATCAAAAACTGATGATAATACATTGGACAATGGGGTCCAAATTCTGCTTGGTAGATGAAGCAAATTTTTTTTCTAGGCCAGGACAATCGTTAATCAATTAGAACGGTGGATACATCATAGACCTACATATAATTTGCGATGGTAACAACCTTTCGTAGTGTGTGCTGTTGAAAACTCTAATTCTCGTATCTTATGTTGCTCACTTTTGTTGGAAAGATTAGCGACGAATTCGTGGGCAGGCATTTACAGTGTTGGCGACATCGACGAGTGAAACTTATTCTTCAAGATGATCTGGAGAACGCATAGGTGTAAGAAAGAAGCGCGATTTTCAACCTGTTTGCTGTAAAGATAATTGACCTCCAAAAACGATCCTTGAATGAGCAGTGCTATCCCACAACGCTAGTTACTCAAATATTACTTCTAATGAATCAGATATCTATTCCATTGAATGAATCGCTAAAGCCATTCAATATAGTATCTTCTATTACAAAATGTATAAAGTTTGATTGATAAAGGTCTAGAAAAATCACTATTCTGTCGCATTGTGACACAATTGGTATAACCTTTTAACATATAGATTAATGGCAACTTTTTCCATTATTTATCACGAGGCGACACTTGATGAAAACAGTTTGCACATGAATGTATTCTCAAAAGACAAGAAATGTGACACTTATTAACATAACCGCATAAAATCATAATCGTACAAATAAGTTTCAACAGGTTCTTCTATAATAAGCATGTGCTTATTAAAAGCCGGGCTAATAAGCCCAACTTTACAAAGGGCACACCGATCAGTTTATAGATCTATATGTATACTTTCTCGCATTCTTTCGATATAGCTTCCGTTAAAGTTAGTCCCGGCAATATACAGCCCTGTGAATTGAATTAGCAACTTTTTCATTTTGCAAACTTTAATTAAGTCGATAAAAAGCGACATCAATAGATATTGAAATTACCATTTTTTAATTTTTTACAGTGAATATATTGAAATTGTCTTGTTATTCATAATGACTGATAAAACGTCAATTAATTTGATCCTCACTCAATATTTTGTTGCACCTCCTTTCGACTTCAACACCGCCATGATTCGCTATGGCATGCTATGGCATTTTCACCAACTTGGTCAAAACACTTGTCTCAATGCAATGATGCCAGACATGAATTATAGATGCCAGTAATCCTGATTTACTCATCGGATTTTTCACATTCACCCGTTTCTTTATAATACCCCATTAATTTTCGATTGGGTTGAGGAAAGACAACCAAAACAAGAAAGAGACATAAACCCCACATTAGAGCGATAGTTACTGTCTTTGCTCGGTGAGCTGGAGCGGAATCAACCTCGTCATTACAAAAATATCTTCGTTTGTATGGAAGCACTCTCGTCCTAATAATTGTAATGTATTCCTCTTGGTCAACCATTTTCTCACACAAATGAAGATTTCCGATTCGACGATGATTGAAGGAACCCCAAATCATCGCATTTGCGTGAATTTAACAGTTGCAATATATCTAAAGTTCTTCATCTCTCTTTGTCTTCCACCATGAAACTGCAGTTGAATCTTGCTCTCGTCGAAGAACAAAACCTTTCACCAATATTATTTAGGATAATCTTTGTAATTTTAGCACCACTGTACGCATGCGGCCCTTTGACTCTTATTCAATAACGGCTTCTTCGTCTTTCTTCTCGAAACTAATCCGAGTTTGATGAGCTTCTTTCGTACAGAGGAAGCTGTAATTTCTATACCAGTAGAATCGAAATATTTTCTCTTTAATTCACTTGATGTAAGCTCTCTGTTCTTCAAGCACAATCACTTTAAGACAGTATCACCAGATCGAGTCGTAGTTTTTCTCACTCCTTTGCAGTTGCTTCTCCTCGATTGTTCGTGCTGTATTTTATGAAACGACAGACCGCAGATATTGAAATCTTCAGCCCTTCAGCAATGGCCTTCTGTGTAATTTTCGGCATGTAAAAAGTTTGATACAGGCTTTGGTGGATGAACAAAGGTCTTTTCTTCTGCCCATAGCAGTGGTCGGGCCAGAGATTTTTCTATTTTTTTTCGCAGCTCTACAAAATTTTCGAAGGCCTACTAATACCAGCAAATTATAGCATCATATTTCATGATTATGAAGAGTAAAACACCGCTCTTATCAAAACTTGACCAACGCCCAATATCTGTCGGGAGGAACTGATTTTTCAAAATGTCTTGTGCAATTTCCGCAACTAACTGCTTTCTTATAATAAGCCAGATTTTTCGAAAGTAACTACGTTTCGTCATTGATGACTCACAAAAGATTTTTCGCAAATATCTGATTACATGAACTCGCTACTACCCCCATCTATTGTTTCTTAGGAGCCATTTTGTTAATACTAAACTACTTAAATTATAAAACTGGCATTTTGTTACCGAATCCATCTTATCAACTAGTGTATACATGTGCATGTAGCAAATAGCGCCAAATGTCACTAGCCTTCCAACTGAACCACCAACAAAAACTTTGCAAGAAAAATTCTTGCTATTTCATGTCATTTAAGACATGATCCGTTCAAGTTGATAACAGGCGCTGACAAGAAGGTCACCACAAAAGCAAATGAACCAATCAGCAATTGACAGAAAGTAGAAGTTCTCATCAAAAGAAAGCAAGTAATAATTGCGGATCGAAAGAGAAATAACGGATGAAATTCAGCGGTGTGGAAATCTCAACTTGTAAAAATGCAACAATTCTGTAAATAAAAACCTTTTTCTCAAGCATGTCTTTGAGTATGATATTCTCTTTCCATTGACTCCTGCTCCTGACGCAGCTGTCTTGCTTGGTTTGCACTGATATTTCCCATCAATTCTCTCCGTCTCGGAGTGCATCGAGCTTGACGGTATAGGTCCAAATTATACACCCCAAATTTCCCGGCACGTGTAGGAACTGAAGCCGATCAGTGGCGACTGCACAAGCATCAAATTTTGATATCTGTTTGCAGGAAATTGCTGGAATAATTGGTAGCCGAATTAATCTTATGATCACATTATTTCTGCAACAGACAAAGGTATTAGGCCGAAAACTTGTGTGCCAATGAATCTAATTCGAGCAGAACAGAATGTGCTTTCCTGTAATATTATCAACTCCGGCTCGATAGTTCTACATCATATTAATGTTTTCCATTCCTTCGTGTGTTTCTTTTTTGTCCGATTCATCTATCTTTTATTTCTTTCTGTTCTGAAGCATCGAATTTATTGTCACAAAGCTATTTTCCTTTCTGCTGTGACTGTTTTCAACTTTTTCTGATGGTCATCTGTCGGCTTCTTTCCTCTTTCTCCGCTTATTCTTTCAAACAATAATTGTATATAAATTGGATTTTCCCAGATTTTTGATATGTTGATAAGGTATTCTTTTTCTCTACAAGATGAACACACTCTTGAAGCTATTGCAATTTGTGGCGATTGAAGTGAAATTCGCTGCAGATTGCCTGGACTAAGTATGATACCATTCGCGATCAATATCCAATTGTCTCAGTGAGATATTCATGAAGTATAATAGCCAAAACTTCAAACTTGCTCTTTCTTGCTGCTATTTCTGTGATAGCATTAAGCTATTATTAGATAGATACGAGGGTCGTTAGAAAAGTTCGTATTTTGAATTTTTAACATTGAGAAATGATGCCGCGACGAAGCTAGCAATTATTATATCTATGGTAGTGCTCTGTCAATTGGGTATTCAAATTTCAAATCTCTAGCGCAAGTGAATTTTTCATAGATGTCTATTGTCTGTCAGATAGGTAGCTTTGCTATCCGCCAATTTAAGAATCACAAATCTGCAGAAGATTTTCAAATTGTTTTGTGCAATGGAAGACTCCGTCTCGCAACAGAGAGCCATCATCTTTTTCTTGTGGAAGGAAGGCAATGCATCCTCCAATATTGCTGAACGACTTTCAATTGTCTTTGGTGATAAAGCCTTGAAGCAAACCACTGTCTATGAGTGGGTGTCCAGGTTCAAAGATGGACGATCTTCTCTCGAAGACAACCCTCGACCAGCCCGGCCAGTGTCTTCGTGTACTCATGCGAACATATCGGCAAAGTGAAAGACTGCATCCTTCAAGACCGACGCGTTACAATACGTGAAATATCGGAATGTGTGGGACTGAACATTTTCACTGTTCACCAGATCATTCATCATGAGCTGGACATGCGGAAGTTGACGGCTCGATGGGTTCCAAGACTCCTTAATGAAGAACAAAAAAGGAAGCGGCTTGAGATGAGCCGTGCCTTGTTGACGAGAGCTGAAAGTGAAGGAGAAATGTTTTGGTCGCGACTCGTAACGATGGACGAAAGCTGGCTGCCGTATTTCTTGCCAGAGACGAAGATACAGTCAAGAATGTGGTGTGCTCGGGGAGATTCTTCACCTTTGAAGGCAAAGACTGTTCCATCTAAGATGTAATGATGGACTCTACATGAACAATCTTAAGAGATCGGGTTGCCCTGCTACTCTTATGTACAGATCATATGTCGCTTTTATTCGCTCCATATTTTTATTTGCTTATCCAGTTTATTGCAACGCACCGGACTATCTATTTGATAAAATAATGCGCTTGGAGAAGCGAATGTTTAGGATTATCAATTCGAATGAGTTTCCTTCATTCATCGAAGTTGCCACAAAGATGTGTTACAAAATGATTTCATCAATTGAGGGGTCGTCTTCTCACCCCTTGTCTGTTATGTTCCAACCACATAATTGTCGACTAATTCGTTCTAAGTGCACTTTGCGTCCACCATTCGCAAAAACTGAACGCTTTCGTTGTTCATTTATAAAATTTTGTATTCTATGATCTTGTACTTTTGTAATGCATTCACCGACTGTAACCATGTGAAGCGATAAAGACATTATTATCCTGTCAAAAGGTGATGATTTCAGTGTTCTGGGACGAAGATGGATTGATCTTGGTGGACTACCTACCGAAGGGCGAGACCATCAAATCTGAATACTTCTACAAGCTGGTGAACGAAGATCTGCGGCACCAACTCAAGAATCGAAGACGTGGGAATGCTTTCCATGAAGCCAATCTTCCAAACGGACAACGCCACGCCGTATACCGCTGCGCGAACTAAGGATTTGCTGGAGAAGTTAGGCTGGGATGTGTTGCCACATCCCCCCTATTCGCCCGACTTGGCCCCTTCAGACTTCCATCTCTTTCCTCGCTTAAAGGAACCCCTGAGAGGAAGAGGATTCTCCTCTTTGGATGAGATGAAGGAAGCGGTGGAGTCCTGGAGGCAAAGTACTCCCAAGGAATTCTAACAAGGTGGAATCCGTTCCCTGGTAAGTCGGTGGAGGAAGTGTGTATCGAGTGGCGGAGACTATATTGAGAAATTGCGTGATGACAGTGAGTAATGTTATATGTTATTTTGCATGAAATTACACTGTTACTGGAATTGGGAGTTTTCATTTTACTCTGTCCGGGAACTTTTCTAACGACCCTCGTATTTTTTGCTAAGTGTTCAATGCAGAACAAAGTATTAAGACTATCTCGATAAATGTTCATTTGTCCATTCACAAATTAAGTAATGCGCAAAAAAGACAGGGCCTTCGGCGTCCAGCGCCTTCTAACGGTCGACGTAAAATGTCACTAGTGAAGCACATCGACCGTTAGAAGGCATTGGACGCCGAAGGAGCTGTCTTTTTTACGCATTACTTAATTTGTGAGTATACCAATAAACATCTATCGAGAGAGTCCTGATACTTTGTTCTGCCTTGGACTTTTGAATAATGAACAAAGAGTGGATGCATGTTTCCAATCAGTATTAGTCAAATACAAAAACAATTCGAATTATGCTAAAGATATATTCAAAATCAAATGAAGACCAGAAAACTGTAGAATTCACATGATAGAATGTAGAATAACAAGATCGGAGTCGAATATAAATGTCAGCCCGCATGAAATGTTCAAAATAAGATGACTGACTCATTTTTTAATAGTGAGTATTATGTGTTTCAAAATTCTTCACGTCGTCACTGTCGTTCACTATCACAGCTGTGAGGGATTCCCGCATCACCGGAGATGCCATAATTCAGATATAAACTATGGCTTGGAAGAACTGAAAAGAAGAATTTTGTAATTGCAAGATAAAGGCGGAAAGTGATGATGCACATTGTGTTGTTGGAGTGGATAACATAAATGAAAAGACATAACGCATAGCGGGGTTGTAACAAATTTAAGGCATATGATCTAAGATAAGTACAAATACCAATTTAATTTAATATTTCGAGCATCTGAAGCCGCCATTATCTGCAATTCTTAAACCATGAGCAAGAGAATACCCAAAATACATCATGCAAACTCCTGAAAGCACTTAATAACAGCTAATTGTTAATAAGAATTACACGGAATGAAATCGAAATCATGAATCGGAATCATCTGCTCTCAAATGATTTCTGGAAATAAATAGCACACACATATTTGGTGTGTCTGAAAAGTTTCTGCGCTGGGCACATTTTGCGCAATCTAATCACAAAGCTACTCAATTTAATAAGCGTTATGTCAGAAATCCAATAGAGTAGTAGTCTTGTAGAGGAAAAATAGCGCGCAGTTCACTGTGAAGTTTTATTCCAGAGGTCCTTTCGGCCGGTCTCGTCAGTGGAAAGCCCGGAATGAGATAAAATTAAAAGTCAATACATAAAGAACAAGCTATGTGTAGCAGTAGTAGTCCTCTCTAGCAAGTAGAGTTGTGCTCTGCCCAAATACAACATTTTCATGACTTGAAATATATATTTAAATACGGCTGATTTTTCTTTCATATCACAGTTTTCATCATTATTAATAGACACCTAAATCTATTTTCAAAATTTATTGTTGATTCATAATCCAGCGGTAATCAAAAAGATGAAAGTTTTATGACTTTTTTGATCGTGAGGAAAAGTTCACCGGTAAACAGTGATGATGATCACCCAGCAAATACAATGTATGATTCCCGCAAAGTAGACGGAGTAGTTGTGGCAGCATGGCAACCCAGAGTCTCACGTTTTTGAAGAACTTTTTAGTCAGAGAAGTGTCTAACTATTGAGAAAACGTCCGTCCGTATGATCCTGATATTAATCGATGGAACCACTGAGTTTTCATACACCTGAAACACGCATTCTAAGAAAGAAAGTTCTTAAATGGCTATGAAGCTCTTCCTCTCGAAATGCAAATTCGCTTATTTCCTTTACTGATTTATGATGACCGAGAGAGTGTTCTTGAGGATTACTGTTAACTGCTGTGATGATGTAACTATTTCCCTTGACTATATCAAAGAACATTGTTATCTTTATTTTTGGCTTTCTTCTGCTCAGTATCGAATGTCATCGTCAATTCAAAGAAATTTCGTATTCTTTGTGCGTGCTACCTCTCTTGGTTCCAGAGATGGAAGCGGGCCCGAGCCTTGGACGGGCCTGAAAAATTCTGTAAGCACCTGTAAGCAATTCTGTAAGGCCCGAGCCTGGTATATCTAGTGGCTCCGACAGATATTTATTGTTTGAAATTAGAAACATCTTCCTCATTTGACCGTTTAAGTTCTTTGAATCAATACATTGCGTATGATAGCTTATAAGCAATGAGATGAAATAAATGCCGGTATACGACGGAATAGTCATAAATATGCTTTCTCGACCAGAAACAACAATCGATTGACGATTTGCAAGTAACATTTCTGTGGACTTCTTCTGGTCAAAAGAGTCGATTGAATATTTAGTTCAACTTTTGACTTAATGATTTCACTTTTTCAAATAGGCTACTGCACATGTCTTCAGTGCTTTCGTTTCCCCCGATTCAATAAGTCCATATACAACTTACAACAATGGAAGCTATCGGCACATCAAATAAGATCCAATTCATTTGTGATAGACAAACGCATTATACATGTACAATATTTAAAACAGATGAAAATTTACTATGTATTAAATGCTTAAAGATTCACCTTACTGGTCAACAGTTATCAAAATGATTTGCAGATGGTACATAGACCCTACAGCATGCGATCATGTAATCAACAATAAGAATTTTACAATGATTCTTCAGGCGATTATACTCAACTAACGTGATTGATATTTTCATGAAGGATGGTAAAGTGCGCAAAAGGACATAATTTCTCACCCCGGCTCAGATACAAAATTCATCCGGCCCGGGCCTAATACTCTAGAGTCGAAGTGGGCTCGGGACTCTTTACTTGAGCTTTGATGGCTTGAATGCCTCCACGTATCCGGTGCGTTCGTTAGTGAAAGGACATCAGGTAGCATTTTTATATTGCGTCGTGCGACGTTTCGCGGAAAGCTTACTCATGCACTGAATGATTGCCCATACAGCCACAGTTGCAAAGTAAAGTGAGCAAAATTCACTAAATCAAGTTAAAAGAAATAAACAATACTCATCCACATCATAGAGATATGCATGTCATAGCATGTCATGGAAGCACAATACTGCTAAACCCGAAATTAAAGTAAACTGAAGTAATTTTAAGACACGAAAATAGTAAAAACTTTTCGATATGTGTACTCATAAGGTAAAACGTTTCTCCAAACTTTCTGTTTCAGGTATAGCTTTTGGCAACGGTGCGAAACTTCCAATTCGATGCGAATAACCGAACCAGAATGTTCAGATCGGAGATGATCTTTAATAGCGGATGGGTTGCTTTGGCCAATGTGTACCTTAATTCATGTCTTTATCATTCGTGATGTCTTGATTGATTGATATGCATTTATTTGGATTAAACAGCTATAGCTGATTGTAATACATGAAGGAAAGTTTAAAAATATTTCATCAAAGCACAAAAACAGAACTCTACAAAAAGTTTGACAAAATAGATAGCAAGGGAAATGCTGCATCTGTCTGTAACACAAAGGTTTGATGCGAGTGCTTCCATCAGGCGGATGAATTGCATTGAAAGCCATAGCTCCACATGATCGTCATCGAATCCGTCAATTAGTGAAGTGGAAGCAGCACAATCATGAGACATAAGATAGCACACCGCCACCAGTTCTGTCAATCCTATGTTTCTTTTTCTTCTTGATGTTGAAGCATTTCTGACTTGACTTGATTCTTCTGTTAAATAAGTAATAATTGTTCAATAAACATTAACATTTTAGTGCATCTTTTA
Organism: Prostheceraeus crozeri; assembly: GCA_907163375.1. Taxonomy (NCBI): domain Eukaryota; kingdom Metazoa; phylum Platyhelminthes; order Polycladida; family Euryleptidae; genus Prostheceraeus; species Prostheceraeus crozeri. The sequence continues at coordinate 4,539 of CAJQUW010004267.1, read as the reverse complement.
GCCCCCGTACATCCAAGACATCTGTTTTCAGTAGTTGCTCTGATGTGCATGCAATGCTTGATGCTAATTCCATCATAGATAGTCGGAAATGGAACATGCTTACGAGCTTCTACAACACAAGCTGTAGAGCCAGAGCTATCCGACCTTCCACTACGAAGGCAGTTGATAGAATTACTATCGATGTAATGTCTCCCACATAAATCACATCGAATCCTACAAATTAGGTTCCTCTCAAAGCAGGAATTCTTGTCACATGCAAAAAATTAATTTTACATTGACACCATGAAATGTCGGACGGCTTTGTGAAATTTGTGATTTCATCGGTCGTGACACTCATGCAAAAACTACATATATAGGCCACTAATTTGGAGACGTCATCAATCAATGTGGGGAGACCATCCATCACGAGAATTCGAAGAGAGGAACAGGTCTGTGATTCTCGCATGTGTGGAGACCATGGGAGCGTGGGCCTTCTTGTCTTCAAATTCGTTGAGGAAATCGGAAAGAATAAGTGATGGCAGCAAACGGTAGGATCATGATTATAGGCAGAGACCTGTTTTATGCTCTGTGAAGACGGGTACGGACCCGAAACGTCGAGTAAAAACTCGCTTTTTCTTTTATTACTAACGGATTTGTAGAAATTTCAAGAGAGTGCGTTTCTTGATTACGAGTGCAGCCTATAATCGGCAAGAAGATCACAGTTGAAACAGGAGATAAAGGATCGACTTCTTTCCTAATTCAAAGGGCAAATGTGGCAGAACAAAAATTAGCTCCACGACTGTGAGCGAAACATTCGCTTCTTGTCCTGATTGGAATGGAATTTGCATTTTGAGTAGTTCTTAATCTTTCAAGAATGAAGTATTCGTCACAATGTAGAAGCATTTAGTGAACTTCATGGATTAATATTTATTTGGAAATGCTTATGTTGCATCTCCTGAAATTATTGATATTTTTTCATTAACTGTTAGTATAGGCCTAGATGCAAAGTTCTCACCCTAAATTTAGGATCTTTTTATCAGCTCATTTAATCTATGTAGAGCTTCCTATCACCAATGAAGGTTAAGTTTATCGCATTCTCTGATTTTTCTAGGTAAGTGTGGGAGTCAATAATGCTTCGCTACCGTTGCCTTGACAAACTTGCACTTTCTTGAGCTTTGAAGTCCTTGATTTCTGACGTAATAGCAAAATTTGGACTATTTTACAATTTGCATCATTAATCGGGTGCTCTACGATTTCAGTATACCTCTATTACAAAGTCCTTCACTTTTCCACGCAATTGAATCAATCCGTTTAACTTAGGGTCTGCTCATGAAATGATATTTCAATAATACAAAAGAGAGTTTCGGGTATGCGCACTTCACTATCTCATAGGTTTTCTGCGCTATTCCCATGGTGTATGGCAACAACTACAACAAACGATCTATTTTCAAAAATCTATACTCTGAATATATTTTCAAAGATTTCTCGCCAACAGCGCTATACATGTACATGCGTCTCTTTCAGTTCGTTAATCCCGTGGCAAATTTTGTTATATTAGGTGTTCATCTCGGCCTTAAAACTCTTATTCTCGCACTTCATTCGAAGCCAGTCATTGCATATTCATATTGATATTTGCACTAATCCAGAACTGACGACTTTTTAGGTCGATTTCCGAAACGTCTGAGAATCGAAATTGAAGGTATTGTTTTTACTATTCACAAATTTTTTTGACAAAAAATAAAAGGAAAGGCTCATTTTTTATTTTACATAGCAATATAAAACATCTCCCATATCAAGCAATTGCGCAGATTACACCAGGTTTAACCATTGTTTAACAAGTTTGTTACTACGTACGTAAGTATGTTGCTAAGTAAGTGTGAACTAATGAAGATCTATAGAGCACAAAGGATCTATAGATGTAAGAGTCTTTAACATGTAATATAAACAAAAGTATTAAAATATGGAAAATTTCACAATATACGAGTAGAATATAAGCAAGTTCCAAACTAAACTGCAAATCTTGAAACATACATGCGCATCTGCTTCCCCGAAAAAAACACAGGTCTTGCGTTGATCTTCACACCGAAAAATGACCATAGGGATTATTTTCGGTGGATGCCTAAGATTGATGCATCAAAAAATGATGTGTCAAAAGGAAAAATTACGAGATGTAGATAAACAGAAATTACGAAAAGCGACTGACCCGTCTGATTGTAAATGCTCGGAATTCAAGTCAAATTATTCAAAAAATATGTCAAAAAATTCAAGTCAACTGAGTACGAAAGAATACATAGAGATAGTTTTGTCTCTTCATATTGTTTACACAACAAACTACAATGCTTTGAAAGGGATGCATTACAGTAGTTTGAATCAACATAGGATAAATATTTGTTTGCTTCTTATTCTGTCTGCCACTCAAATGTCTGTTTCAATGAGAATTTTTGTTAAAATCATTCTAAAAACCAAATATAGGCCTTATTTTAGGGGAAATATGGTATTTGATCTTTAGCTGGGATGCTCGAAGTTCACTAATTTGTTAATGGAACACCATATCTCAAGTTTGCGATACGCCGATCTAGACTGCACTTTTTCAGTGATTAAGAACCAGAAGTTGTCCAATTGATCTTGATCCAGCTGATCTCTTAATTACCCTTTCAATAACGAAGGGGGGTTACTCCGTCCCCTGTCGCATTTCTGCGTTGGTTCTAGCTCCGGTTATCGCATGACCGTATGCATGACGCTTTTGTGAGTTTTGGTTTTCGAAACTTTTCAAACTAGCAACCAAGTCGAAAATCAATGGACTTGGTTCACTGGAAGGTCAATATTCTGACCTTCTTTGAAAATAAGGTGCACCTTTTTGCCAGAAATTTTGCTTGAATTTATCACATTTATCACCTCTTCAAAAGCGAAGAAGTCGTCATTGACTTAAACAGCGTCAATTCTTGTGATCAATTTAGTAGAAACTGTTCATCAAGAGAAGATTCGCTCGATGAGCACACAGCTGCCGATCGAAGATAGACAGATCCAAGAACGAGAATCTTCTCAAATGAATTTTGCTGGTCCGAGGAATGGATTGCTCAATTTCTTCAGTAGTGCAACAACAAGCTAGTGACGCTCTTCACTTCACAGAAGAGGATCCTTCTTTCCTGGAAATGTCAACAGCATCGGAAAAAAGCATCTGCTCTTTTGCGCTAAATCCGATTTCAACAGTTTTCGAATTACGTGTGACGTAATCAGCTTCTTTTTGATAATCTGTCCATCTTCTCTTCGACGTACGATATCTCCATAACAAGCTTCGTTAATTGTGAGCAAATGATTGCAAGAACTTGGCCAGCTTTCCTATTATCCAACTTTTCCTTTATCTGTTCGCAATTATTTTCGGAGAGAAAAGAGAGACCCATTGATTATTGATTTTTGGTTCTCTCTTTATTTTATTGACATATTTTTCAGTAGAGGAAAAAAAAGTAGAATCTATCTGCAACTAGGCACTTCGCTAACCAACGAGCGACACAAACTTTGAAAGGGAATTTCGCAAGTGAATCGGTGGATTCCAAGAATCAGACTCTGCAACCAGAAGAGCCTCCCAAACCCCCCCCCGTTTCTTATCCCCAAACTTCAGAGACTGTGCACGAAGTGAAACCATCATTCATGGATAACTGCAGGCATATTCTATGGTCCTATGGTCGAGACCCGATGTACCTTTCTTAAGCGCCGTCAACACGTCTGACGCTACACCACCCATGAATATTCAGTTCAGATCCCTATCCATGAATTTAGCACAGTGAATCCATTGAACGCAATGCAAATTTAAGCCTGAATTCCAACTAACCAGAGGATTGACACCACATAAAACGTACACAGTCAATTTATTTAGATCGTGAAGAGTCGAACGGTGTGAATAATATTTACATTTGACGAATTTATCACGTAGGAAAATTGAGTCAAAGATACGTACTTTTCACTTGACAGGCATGCCTGCAATCACACAGTTGAGGTTCGTGTGTTCGTTGATACGAGCTACTGCAATACGTGTACTTGGTCAATCACGCTTGCCAAATAGAAACGAATTTCTTAATCTCCGTGGCTTGTTACCATTGCATGCAATGGCTAGGATAGGATTATGTCCGCTCTAAACTAAATCACACGCAAATATCTCTGTGATTTGCTACTTGGCCTCATGTCGGGAACATCTAACTGAGTATAATAACATTGTGGACATTACAAAAAAATTGGAACATTGGTGGAAGGAATATCCGTTAATTAAAGTTGCAAGAGTACAAGAGTAAAGGTCATCCATCGGTCATCTAAATGTTTTCCAACTTAGTGTGTACCATTAAGTGATGTAATCATGAACAAGTCAAATTACCATTATCACACACTATTTGTGGAACGTGAGAGAGCTGATATCAGAATGGCGACAGTACCACCCAAAAAGTGACCATGGTCATGGCAGTGGAAATAAGCAAAGACAGTTCAAACATTTTTCTCTCCAGAGATGGCGTCTTACACTTGTGTGGTCAAGAAGAACCAATACTGATATGTTAACAGAATTACTTACAA
>CAJQUW010004266.1:0-52500 GCA_907163375.1 Prostheceraeus crozeri | reverse complement strand
ATGAAAAAGTCTTTGAGCTGCCAGGCTCCTTCTTGTAGCTAGGTCAGTCGAGCCAATACCTTTTATTTTTAGACACCGATCTTCGATCTTCTGCAATCTTCTGGCATCTGCACTTGTCAAACCGATGAAAGCGGGTGATGCGTACTCCATCAATGTTCGGACGAGGGTGGAATAGACCATGTTGAATTGCTCTTCACTAGTCACTGACCTCATCCTCCGTAGAATGTATAAGCGTTGAGCACACTTTCTCTCAATATATTGAATATGTGAATTCCATGTTAAATTCGAATCAAGAATAACACCGAGAAAGCGAACACTATCAGTAAATTGTACTTCTGTGATTGTGTTGCCAACATCGCTTACTTCACGAAAGGAGCCACGGTACCGTACGATCCAGCGGTCTTTCCTGCATTTAGTCGCATGCCATTTGCGGACGACCATCTTTGGATTTCCTGAATCTCGGATTTGACCTTTCTTATATCTTCCGCAGGTGTCGCCTTTCGAATTCCAACGACTAAGGAAATGTCATCCACATATTTCACCATCGACGTCGATTTAAACAGAGGCTGAAGTGAGGCAATGTACATACCGAAAAGGTAGGGGCCTAATAGTGATCCTTGAGGGACCCCACTTGTAGTAAATCAAACTAGTAACTAGTAAACTAATAAACTAGTAAACTAGTAACTAGTAAACTAGCTGTCACTAGTTTGTTTATTTTTTTTGATATGTCATTGTTTTTTCATTTCTTATGTTTGAAATACAAGAGATGAGAGAAAGGCTTGATTTGAATCATTGCCGGACCTAAAGCACTTTTCAGTCGGAACTGCAAACGTTTTTGGCTTCTTAGCCGTCATCGTTGCAATGTACCCTATTGTAAGGAATCAGTAACTCACCGCGCAAACCATCAGTACCTGGATGTGCTTGGAAATTCGGCAGCTCACCTTCGTGCTATTTGCATTCCTGTTTACAAACATGAATTTTTGAGAGCGAGCTCTAGACAATGAGATTTCAACTACATGCATTTAATCAATTGTAGATGTCTGTAGTTCGGATGAAGATTTATCTGCATGTGAGTTGCTGACTATCTACAAGCATACTGACTGCACGGCTAAAATTCCAGAAAAGTTAGTCCACTACTTCTCGTAATGGCTTCAATCAAATATCTCTCTCATCTCTTCCTTTTTTCCTTTCATGGTCTGGGCATCATTTCAGATTAAGTATCATATTAACTAGCATGGTGTCTGTAATGTGCGATAGGTTTTAGTCGTCAATTCATGCTGTGTGACATGGATTAATTTTTTTGTGTAACGTGGCGGATGATGCTTTACTTAGATATTTGTTTATGATATAATTTTTTCCTGTTAATATAAGAGGATATCTCACAATGAGCCCTATCGTCACTTTTTTATAAATTCCCTATTCTCACTAATCATTTCAAAGCTTTTTGAAATGGCAATTAGCGACTCAATGATGAGTTACTGCAAGTTATTTATGATTCAAAAGAAAGCAGTTGTTAACACTAGTAACACTATGACAATTTATTTTCTTCTTGCTCAGCATTTGCCCGAACATAATCAGTTAGCCGCGTAAGAGCATGTCTCTACACAATCGCTCGTCAATCTGGTGAAAAACGGTGCAAAATTTGTTTTCCAGTTCATCCAAAAGAATAGGATGACTCCAGTGCAGCATTTCCTTAACATGTTCAAGCGAATAAAAAGGCACAAGGCATTAACTGTAATATCGGAAGCCATTCCATAGGCTGTCATTGCGGTCAATCCATGATTTAGGAAAATGATTGTTTAAATAATTTACCATCGGTCGGCAGTAGTGCGCTGGCACTCCATCCTGCATGAAGATGCTCCTATCCTGTGACATTCGGTATCACTTTACACAGCATGAAAAGGAAGTTTTTACCATTCATTGTCAGTTTCTCGAAAGAAAAATGGCTCAGTTGCGCTTCATAAGGAAATGCCAGCCCAAGCTTTTAGACTGCGTTGATCCATGGATTTTGTGTTAAGGTATTTGTTGTGACCAGACCTCTCTGCAGAGTCAGTCTTTCAAACATCGAACAGCTGACAAGCCATTCCCAGTGGTTTAAAGGAAGACAAGATCTTGTATCGTGTGACGTCTTGGCATGATTAATAGAAAATGACAGCTGCACGAGAATAATGCCTTCTAATTTTAAATGTAAAATTTCTGAACGAAATGAAGAAGTTTATTTTTGAAACGGTTAAGCTGATTATTCATGCCGGTTTTGAGTTACGGGAGAGGGAGGAGTCTCAGTAATACATTCTGTTTAGACTTCAAAAGCAGTTCTTTCGAAAATAGTAGTTTTTCCAGTCATGCATGCTGCTAGTGAACCTGGTAAAAACTGATGTTTGAAAAAGCATTAGTAGCAATATTGTGCCATTTATTTACTTGTTGACTGAGGATTCATTAGCATCTTTATTGCAGCAGACCCAACTTCTACCTGACGCTTTCAAAACTAATCGGATTGTGGGATATCGATTGATCGTAATTTTTTTACTTTAAGGGGGCCCACGGCTACCCATTTTATGGGGGCACATTCCAATTTGACTTTCCGGTTTTTATTTTTGATAAGAGTGGCAGCCCTGGATTCTCCATTTACAGTGCCTTTTACGACACGCGGGAGAACGTCGGTCCTATTCAATTCTGTCCCGGGAACCACACAGGTGGCGTCTACGGTTTTCGTCCAGTGTGGCAGTTTCCTGGCTTCCCATGTCGATACTTCTTTATAGGATCGTGCCATTGCATTAACATGCACATTTTGATACCATGGTTTTCTATCATGGTTGTTGCTTGTCACTTGTTACTTCAACTCAACATGTTTGAACATTTCAGTCTGATAAATCGTCAAAATACAACTTTCTAGAATTTTATGAATCAGATGATGAAATGAAGAATTTTTTATCTTTGGAAAGTTCAGGAAATTACCTTTTCCGTCGATATGAGATTATTCAGATCCCAAGGATTTCATTGAGTGCAGGCCAATGAGGAAAAGCGCATGGAAGCTTACGGACCAGCGGTCACAGAATTCAAAAATTTTGATAACTGAGTGCGGTGAGGTCAAATATCGTTCATTATCTAACGCGTCAAAATTTAGTGGCAAAATTCAAACAGGAAATGTTTCAAATGTGATAAAAAATAGCTTAAAGAAATGTCCGGATAATTCTTGAGCGATGTAATTGGAATGCAAATCTGGTCAAGATGTGTAAATTCGGTAAAAGAACCCGTGAATCGCCTGGAAATTTGAAGCTTGAAATCTGGCCGCCACCCTGTGTACCACATTCATGGGTGAGATTCTTCCGGAAATTTGGCATGAACGTTATTAGGTCTCGGGATTCGTCCAAGAACGTTATGAAACAGAAGCGTGGGGGTAGGGTTTTTTCTATGGTTGTTGAATTTTTCAGTACGTTTTGAGAGGCAAAGTTTTTTAAGATTGTTTTTCTATTTTCCTATTTTCGTCAAACATATTTTTGATTTGACTGTCAGGCATATTTTAGTAAATATTTATCAGTAATTATTTCAACTTAGAAAGTAATATAGTAACATATATGCCAATGAATTGTCTTCTCCCTGCCTTAAATACTAGTTGAGTGCTGTTTCTTCGGTTGAAGAATTCGAAATTTATTTGCCATTAATCGAATAGGTACAGAAATCTTATAGAAGCGCATGGCGACGCCGCTTGATTAAAATTCAATGAAATCTTAGTATTTCTTTTAAACTTCAGTTCATTACAAGAAAACAGCAAAACTTCAAGAAAGAAGTCAGAAACAAACGAATTATTCGAAGAATAGCTTCACTGTCCTCTTTCTGCCCATTTTACAAGACCTAGTTTATCCACTTATTTTTGCATGCTTAGTTGCTGTGAGGCCTGCCAATGGTACCGCGTATAAAAGTCTTGCCACTACAAATTGCTATTAAACCAACGATGGGTTTTTTGAGAAGGTTGTTTGCCTGTCGTTCAATTTGCTGTCTTACGCATACACATTCATGATGTCCTCATACTTAACTGTGATCAAAATGAATTGCCGACTATACTATGAATGTTTTCCCTTCTATGAATTTGAAATGCTGAACTCTTCTAAATAACAACTTCATTAGAAAGCTATGATCTTGCGCACTTTTAGTAGGCTATTCATCAATTATCATTTTCATGTTTACATTTCATACGCACGAACTATGCGCAGACCACACTGACATTCGCTTTTTCGAAAATATGCCTGAATTTTCGCTTTTATCGAGTGGCATTCGTTTTTTTCGCTTTTTTTGTAGAGCAGGAAAAAGTGTTTCGCAGTACAGGCACATGTTGACAACGCAACATGACTTTTTGTCATGTTGCCCTTTACTTTAGTCATGCTATCATCCATGTGTTGACAATTGAATGCATATCTTATGTAATAACTATATTATATAGGCATTGGAAAATGTGCCCTTATTAGCCAAAAAAGTCATGTAGCAATTCTGGAAGGCAAAGCCTTGTCGTAGTGCGGACCGGTAAATGCACAATTTTTACAGTAACTTTGAGGCCATGGTGCTATAGCTTTTACACGATTCTGAATTGATGCATGCTGAAAGTACATGCGGTTTACATGCTACAAATGAATGTCATTGAATTTATCAGTCAAGGAATTCGAGACATCAATCCATGCTGGCTTGCCATAGACACACGGGAGGCCTACTATCGAATTTTCTTAGAAGACTGATTTTGGATTAGTGAAACAAGCGGTTCAGTTCGTGCGAATGAGTGAGGTGCATTGCATAATGTTGATAAATAGGCATAAGAAATTGAGATGATGATATACACAATGGAATATTTTCTGTTGAATTTTTTATTGCACTGCCACTTTCACTGTAATTTTCTTAAAGTACGTGTAACTAGTCAAAAAGTTGATGTGCATAATAATCATTTTGTATCTACTGATAAAGACATTAATATGAAGCTGATATGATCGGATATCTGTAGCCTATTGTCGTATAACCACCTGAAACTTTCTGAGTTTTAGATTGAAGAATAGATGTACTAGTAGGCTTAATGCACTATTTTGTAACTAATTTGACAACCGTTTGCATTACTGCAGTCATACTGATTACGTCATGCTTCACCCGCTGTATAAATGTATTTTCATAGCGTCTGTGTGATGAGCTATGAGGTATCCACTTATCTCGTGTGCTTCAACAACTCGTGACTTCTGGCAAATGCGACAGTAAATATGAATGCCCACATAAAATTCAACGAGAGAAAGTGGTGTCAACGATCCAAGACACATCGCAAAGCTTGGGCTTGGTTTTAGACAAATTGTCTGGGCTATTTGTCATGTTTTGAATCGAATTGGAAAGAGCCAATATTGAGAGACATTGATTTTATTTCCGTTTTCGTTTTTTATTACAAAATAACGAAGACAAAAATAAAGTCAATGTTTTCAATATTGCTGTCTCCAATTCAATTCCAAGCTTAGATTTGGTTGCAGATTTTAGTAGACGTGCATGGAGCATGATATTGATAATTGGCCGTTGAAGTAGGCTGCATAGTGATAGTTTTTTATGGAATATTTTCAAAGATTTAGCCAACATAATAGTTTATCGTCGGCTTTCATCAATTTAGATCTATAATATTGATGTATATTTACACTGTAAAGTTTTGATTGAAAAAGTACTAATATATGTTTCATAACAGGCAGTTTTGATCTCTGGAATAGGCCCACTTACAGTCAAAAGCTTGACGGAAAGGGTCTGTAAAGAACCCACTCGAATGTAAGTCACTGACTGCATAATTTTCTCTCTTTGGCAGCCGTCTATTGTCGGAAAAATTCCATTTTTTAAATATTTATCATATAATCACTATGGGGCTGCATAGTTGAGCATTATCAAATTCATTGATTGTAAATATACAAGTTGACACTTCTACATCTAAATTAACGTTTGCCCATCTAATAAAATATCAATTTTGCTCCAATAATATAGCTTAGTTATGAGCATTATCTTCCTTTACAAAAATGCATCCTATTAAGCAATATTATTATCATGATAGACTTGCGAGTTCAGAAAAAACTACAATAATTTTCAGATGAAACCTTTAGTGTACATTCTATCACTGTATAAAATAATTGCCATATTGATGTAGAACCTTATTAAGGGTCCTTAATTCGTCATATGATCCATTTCGCATGACTTAAGTTAACAGACACCTATCGAATAAATACTTGAAAATATCAATATGCCTTGGAATATTCATATGAAAGAGATGTTCAAAGTTTCAGGCTAATTTAGCAGTTGGAAGCATGACAGCTAAAGAAATTTTCTTAACCACAGAAATTATAAAATCGTCTTCATTGCTGAAGTTTCTAGCAGTATTTTTTGATTTTTTTCAACACTATGTTTCAACAATCCTATGAAACAATCTTGGAATCTAGATTATTTGTCTAAAATCGAAGCAATCTGAATTGACTGCTGTTTATATGTCATTAATAGAATCATCTGATAGATCATCTTAATAGAATTATCTGATCATTAATAGAATACAAAAGCTAGCTTTATGTATAAATATGGTCCGGTGTATTTGCGAATCGTTTAGCAAGATGCAAGTAAAATGCCTCCTAAGTGGTACTCCGAGTCTCCGACAAGTTATCATTTTTGTACAAGTAATATTTGCAATCTACACAGATTCGTAGTGTTCGTGGTAGTGCATGGGTTGATGACATATGATGTCTTTATAACACTTCTACATTGTTTTGATGTAAAAATTTTCGGTTCGCTTTTTTTCGCTTTTCTAAGTTTAGGATTCTTTTTTTTCACTTTTTTTAAATTCGAATCGGCTGGGTGGTCTGTATACGTCAAAGTTATCTACTAATTGTATGGATGAAAATTGTCGAAGCTTGATGTTGGTGTTGCCTGCTTGTGAACGGAACCTTGATTACAATCTTATGACAGGTGAGTTTGTATATTGTAAGTACCGGTACTTCTGTATGTACAATTTATCCGTTAAGCCAGTGATAAGTCTTCTCACTGCCCTCCAATGTTTCGTCGAAAAATCGCTTAGTTGTATATCGAATCAACTCACGGATTCGATTTTGAACTTCAAGTGGCAGTTGGAGTCGATCAGCGCATCACAGAAAAAACCTCGAGCAATTGAAATCCGGATAAGGAATGGATAGATGCCATAACTCCTAATTGTATCCAATGCACTGATTGGATTATTAAATCCATTCGATTCACTTCTTTGTTGGTGAAGAATTTTTGATAGAGAAAGTGTAAAATGGGTTTTAAAAGACGGATATAAATGATTAAGCGGACACAATGACTTCGGCAATTGCAGTAAGTCATGAAAAGTGGCAATGACACAAATGATAAGCCTATAAGCAAGTAGACTTCTTCTCGGATCTACGAAATCTGTAATCTGATACTGTGTTTGCGCTGGATATTGAGTTTCAAGATAAATCTGAAAATAAGAATTTCTGCTCGAAATAATTCGTTCGTTGATATTTTCCTGTAACTGGCTACTTGAGTTGTCGTTGGATCATCAATATAGTTCAGAGGTGTCCAAAGTGTGGCCCGTTGGCCGCATGCGGCCCACGTCCTTCTGAAATTTTCAGAAATCGTTTCATTTTTCACATCTGTAGAGTTGCGTTGAATATTGATTGTTTTTTTTCTAAATTGTATATTTCAAGTTTAAATTGCAAATTTAGATATCCCAATGATGATTTCGTTTTTCATGACGATGGTATCAGCAGTTGTTGAAGCCTTTTATACCTTGATTTAAGACTCCGTCAAGCGATTCCAAGACTTCCAGCACATTGAGAAAATTTTCAATGTCTTCAATGCTCCGCTAGCGATAGCTATATCAGAAGCAGATGAAGCTTTGCAACTTGAATTGTATGGCTTATAAAGTAATCAGTTATGCCTATGCAAGGCTACTCTGTCAATCATTCGATTTTGGCCTCTTCTTTTTGAAGATCACCACCCCAATTAGTGATCCGCTTTGGATTGCGCTTTCACTCACAGTTTGGAAGTATTTGTCCTTGTGAGTCAAACATTTTCCACAATAAAGTCTATCAAATCTAGAGCGCCTTAGCCTCAGTTTACGCGAAGAAACTGACCTACAAAGTGCAGTAACTACTACTAGTAACTAGGAATTTACTTGTTTTACTTGCGTCTAATAGGCGTAGATAGTGAAAAAGTTGAATAATGTGAACTACAGTCCGCGGCCTTATTTCCCTGCCAAATGCTGCCCGCGCCCGTATAAAGTTTAGACAATCCTGATAGAGGTTCAAGTTGCTTTCAAGCAACGACCGCAATCGGTAATGAATGCTCCATATCGACCACAAAGACATATTTTACTGTGCCGACTTGCGCATTATGGCATTTTCAGTGAAATTGCTCTAAATATTCTTGAGGAATTCTGAATGGAGTTCCCTTGTCGAATGTTATAAATTTAGAAGACCTAAAGGGCGCATCGAATAATCTTGCTAGTTGCTACATTTTCTGATGCGTCACAAGTCACACTGAGTTATAGTTGTTGATTGAAGATGTCTTGATACAGATAATATTGGATTACATTTTACCAATAGCAATAGTACTTGATCTGACTAGAATGATGTCAAATACGAATTAATCTAGTCAGATCAATTACTATTGCTCTTGGTAAAATGTAGTCCAATACTATCTGTCGCATATTTCTATTCCTCCTTTTCCCTACTGAAATTTGTTAACATAGTTTTTACTTTTTACTAGATTTCTTGTCTACTCCCTTATTTCCTATGTTAATGTGAAATTTGAATTCATGACTTTTGCGTTTATGTTAAATTCCTTCTATCTGATGATGGTTGCCGAATAGCAACCGAAATTAATTATATCATAATTAAAGTAAAACATCACCAAAACCTTCGCTCTTCCTCAACCATTAAATATAATGAGTTATAGTTATCATTCATTCATGATATTCTCTTAGAATTTGACTTAATTCTAATTTATTTTGACCTCTAATCATTTGAACTTTATTGCTGACGTAAGAGGGAGATTGCCCCTTGATTCATGAATGCGAGCTTAACGACGCCCTCGTAGTTAGACGCCCTCCTGGTTAGCAGTTGAGTTCCCGATTTCATAAGTTAGCCGCTTTTACTTTCTTCATGAATGGAAGCTACGAATGAATGGTGTATGCATTGCTGTTGAGGATAATATTCCATCTTCATTTTGTTACTTGGGATTCAGACGTGAGTAACAAATTTCTTTATGTTAATAGCAAAACAAATTCTAAGCCATTTATTTGGAAACTCGTGTAGGTGCCAACAAACGGAAAATTTGCCGTTGACTATTAGTTAATACTTGTAATCGTAAATACTTAGTCAAGAAAGAGAACGTGGAAAGTTTAAGCAATTAGTTGGAAAAATATTATGCGGTAACTACGGAACTGACAACCACTCATATTTTTTGAATATCACATTTTTTGCAGTAAATCTAGCGCAAATTGTATTTCAATATTAGTGGGGTTATCGAAGAAAAACTCTTTGTTAACCTTTCGATGTATGAATTAAAAATACACGTTCGTTTACATAACCGTAATCGTTTTGTCATTATATATTTTATAAGCTTTTACATTACCAAAGACTGAATTAATTTGTGGTTAGGAATAGAAGACATTTGGAATCAGGAAGTATAAAAGAACAAAGTGTCCCTGAAATAGCTCCCTGATTTCTCTTTCAATAGCCTCATTTTTATCAGCAAAACTGTTTGAGGTCATAACGTGGAAGAATAAGGTGATAATGCGAGTAGTAAGTAAAACTCCACTTCTGGATAGCGCAAGATGGCCGCCATCGCTGACGTCCCCCCCCTCTGGAACGGCAGAGTGTCGTGGTCGGCCGCCGTGGTGCTTCGGGTCTGACGTCCCCCCTCTGGAACGGCAGAGTGCCGTGGTGTGCCGGCCACGTGCGTCCGTCAGGTTCGCTGCCCCCCCCTCTGGCCGACCGTCGTATAGCGCGCGGTGACGTGGTGTCTAGGTTGGCGTGGTGTGCCGGCCAGGTTGGGAGGGTGGTCTGTCATAGCTCACCTGAAAAAATCCTAAGTGTCAGAGTGGCTTTGTATGGGTAAAATTTTGAAAATTTTCCAAAGTGTGGAATTTCGACCTGGGACCGTCACCAAAACATTTTTCATCAAATTTCACTGACCTCCCCCCCCCCCCGACAGCAATCTTCTAACTTTGGTTCTAGTGAACGGATTTTGTCTTAAGGCTACTCGTTTGAAAGAGGAGAAAAAACTGCTCGACGACATTTTTTCGTTGCGAGTCAATCGGACCAGCCGTTCAAAAGTTAGAGCTGTTACAAGATTTTAGGTCGGAGCTCGCTCACCTGAAAAAATCCTAAGTGTCAGAGTGGCTTTGTATGGGTAAAATTTTGAAAATTTTCCAAAGTGTGGAATTTCGACCTGGGACCTTCACCAAAACATTTTTCATCAAATTTCACTGACCTCCCCCCCTCTGGACAGCTAGCTTCGATCTTGGCTTCTAGTAGACGGATTTTGTCGTGCAATAGCTCGTTTGAAAGCTAAGAGTGAGACAAATTCAGTGAAAGAAACGGCTTGTTCATATCTGTCTTCGTTCAAAAGTTAGAGCTGTTACAAGATTTTAGGTCGGAGCTCGCTCACCTGAAAAAATCCTAAGTGTCAGAGTGTCTTTGTATGGGTAAAATTTTGAAAATTTTCCAAAGTGTGGAATTTCGACCTGGGACCTTCACCAAAACATTTTTCATCAAATTTCACTGACCTCCCCCCCCTCTGGACAGCTAGCTTCGATCTTGGCTTCTAGTGGACGGATTTTGTCGTGCAATAGCTCGTTTGAAAGCTAAGAGTGAGACAAATTCAGTGAAAGAAACGGCTTGTTCATATCTGTCTTCGTTCAAAAGTTAGAGCTGTTACAAGATTTTAGGTCGGAGCTCGCTCACCTGAAAAAATCCTAAGTGTCAGAGTGTCTTTGTATGGGTAAAATTTTGAAAATTTTCCAAAGTGTGGAATTTCGACCTGGGACCGTCACCAAAACATTTTTCAACAAATTTCTCTGAACGAGGGGGGAGGGAGGGGGGAGGGCGGTCAGTGAAATTTCATGAAAAATGTTTTGGTAAAGGTCCCAGGTCGAAATTCGGAAGTTTTAAATTTTTCAAAATTTTCACCACACTGGAGCTCTCACACTTAGGAATTTTTTCACTTGTGGCATGTTACATGGACATGTGCTGACGGACCAACTTCCCGTGGTCATATGAGAATGGTTCAGGTGTCATATGATAGAGAATGATGAGACGAATCGTTTGCAACAAACCGCATGTCGCTACGATGAATACTTTTGGAGATAGAGCCATTTTAAGTTTTCTTCCGAGCATATATAAACCCCCGACAACGTAAGTCTGATCACTTCATCGAAAGACGAGGTAAGCGACGGTCGTCGCTCTGAGCTCCCGTTATCGGGTGTTTCAAAGGACTCTATCTTTTGAAGTAGGCAAGCTATCTTCTTACTTCAAAGTTTGTATGATAGAGTTTGATAGTGTCTTTACTACTGATAAAAATTTTTAAAAATAGTATGAGTAGTAAAATGCGGAATTTTTTAAAAATTCTTAATTTTCAGTTTTTTCAAAGTTTTAACATGTAGACTAAGGTTTTCAAGTATGCTGAGTTCAAATCTGCTATCAGATTTGAAATTTAACTAAGTCTAAGGCAGCTTTGAGGGGTTAGATCCCAGCTACTGATCACTACCTTTGACTCGGCGTTCCTGTTACCACTTCGGGGCAGTGACAATGATGTCTTCAGCTGTAAATAGCGGGTATCGGGGAAGATCTCTCACTTCCCTAGTGATCAGTACAAGGCCTTCGGGCTGTCGACGGGATCGAGTGCCACCCACTACACTCAAATCTATCATTCCTGACTAAGTGTAATGCTTTAGGAATATGACTGTACTACATGATTCCAAACTTATACAAATTTCATTATCTTACAGCTAACGATAAATCAGGCATGGCTAATGATAAGAATCGCAAATATCATATAAAAATGTGTGCGTGCGGTCGAATCAATCGCAGTGCGGACGCCAAGGCGCATGTAAAGAAGGCGGGCACCGGCCACATTATTATCTTGAATAGGGTTGCGTGTGTGAAGTGTAGAGTGCTGAAGGGTGATGAGGATGAGGCGCGTTTCTACAGAGTGCATGCTGATTGTAGTGGTGGTTTAGTGAGTGACTTGAGATTTACGCAGTTGATTGTGGAAGAGAGGGGGCGAATGTTGGCGATCGAGCGAGAGGGTAAGGTTGAGAATGTTGTTGAGAATGTTGTTGAGAATATTGTTGAGAATGTTGTTGAGAATGATGAGTTGGCGAGAGCGGTTGCTTCGTTGGAGGGTGAGATTGAGCGAAAGAGAGTGCTTGAGAGTGATGATGAGGATGATGTGGATTTAGATAGGGAGCGTGTGAGGAAGCGTGTGAGGAAGTTGAGCTCTTCGTCGTCGGAGGTGTCAAACATTGTCATCACCGACCCCCCGAAGAGCTCATCTTCCCCAAAAGTGAAGAGTGGTGGGATTCGTCTGCAGTCGGCGAGGTGGTTGAAGGATGAAGAGAAGAGGCATGTTTCGCAGCAGATGGCGCATGATTTGTTGGCGAATAAGTATGAGAGTTTGAAGAAAGTGAAGGATGAAGTTGTGAAGGAGTTGGATGAGTTGAAAAAGAAGGAACTGAAGTCAAAGGAGGTAGCGGATGAAAATATTAGAATGAGGCGTAGTGTGACTGATTTGAAGAATAAGACGCGAGAGTTGGGAGAGAAGAATGATGAGTGTGAGAAGAGGGCGAGTGCTGCGGAGAGAAGAATGAAAGATGCAGAAGCGAAGTTTGAGGAGATGATGAAGGAGATGAGTGTGTTGAGAGCGAGGAATGTTGAGTTGGAGAGGACTGTGGCTCGGCGGGGTGATGAGAGGCAGGCGTATGAGAAGTTGGAGCGCATGAGGGATGAGTGGGAACGTGTGAATGAGGATCGTTTGTTTGAGTTTCACATCCCTATTCGGGATAATCATTTGGCCGGCGAAGTACTCGTCAATCAAAGTCTCGACGAGTCCATCCTATGCTATAACGGCCATCCGACCAAGAAATGTTTGCATGCCAGCCTGAGAATGCGCGGTCACTTACACAAATTTTCTATTTGGAAGCGCGCGAGACTGCCAAAGGATGGCTAACTTGGTAAGTGAAAAGTAAATAAGATAGTATATCCTATTCTAATACATATCATTTTCATTGCAGATCTTTGCCCGCCTTCACCACCCCATCAATTCACTCCCGAGAACGAACCATCGGCTCTCTTAAGGGCCTCCATGGGGCAAGACATGATAGAACCTCCACGCGGTTTGCCCTGGGCAGTCTTCGGACTGGCGAATACTATCATTAAGTTGAATCTGCTATCAGTCAACTTGAACGTTGCGTCGCGTTAGAGGGGTATATAAACCACTGCCTCTCATTTCATTTCATTTCAATCATGCAGACGCCGAACAGTCAAGTCAGCTCTCCTCGCGGACCGCAGTTAAGACCGCGAAATTTATTTGAGGAGTTTTTCAGGCTAGAGGAGCAAGACAGAGTCCACAATAATCTTGCTCGGATTGGCAATCCGATGACAGCAACTGCTGTCAATCCAACGGAATGGCGCTACATTCCACTTTTTAGCCACGTGCCAATTAGCGTGGAAGTCGACAGTGCTACCAAAGAGAGAGTCAAAGACTCTCTCAGCAGAATTGGTAGGGTGTAAGATGACGTTACTCCCGAGAACGAAACACCGGCTCTCTTAAGGGCCACCAAGGGGACAAGACATGATAGAACCTCCACGCGGTTTGCCCTGGGCAGTCTTCGGACTGGCGAATACTATCATTAAGTTGAATCTGCTATCAGTCAACTTGAACATTATGCAGTCGATTGCTATCCCTGAAGCATTCTGATTCGCTGTTGAGCAATTCATTGTTGAAAACCCTATATAAGCCAGAAGATTGTAGCGCTTCTCATTCAATTTCAAGTCACGATGGAAGCAACATCTACTAGCACCATTCCC
Source organism: Prostheceraeus crozeri (assembly GCA_907163375.1). Lineage (NCBI taxonomy): Eukaryota > Metazoa > Platyhelminthes > Polycladida > Euryleptidae > Prostheceraeus > Prostheceraeus crozeri. Next base: position 38,425 of record CAJQUW010004266.1, on the reverse strand, counting down.
GTCTTCATCGATGAAGACAACGCCATTCCCGAGTTCGTCATCCTCGACGAGTGGGATGAGGAGGATGAGAAGAAGGGGAAGATTAAGAAGATCGTTTGGACGGATGAGGTATGGACTCCGAATACCACTCGCATCCGAAAGGTGCCCGATGCACCAGCACGACCTCGGCGGTATAGGGTCTATGACAACCTATTCGTCATACCCATTGACTATTCCAGCCAATAGTCAACTTAATTGACACCATTGACACCGAGAACGAACCATCGGCTCTCTTAAGGGCCACCATGGGGCAAGACATGATAGAACCTCCACGCGGTTTGCCCTGGGCAGTCTTTGGACTGGCGAATACTATCATTAAGTTGAATCTGCTATCAGTCAACTTGAACGTTGCAAATGAAGTTCGGTGTAATACTTCCTTTCGACGGGCGTTCCTGTAAAGGGCGGCGGTGAAACCCGTAGCTATGTATACCGCAAGGGACATTCGGCAATGGTCAATCTTGTTTAACCTCTCTGCGTCATGTTTGCAAGTGATTGCCTCTGTCTCAACGTAGTATGCATTCGCGCCAGGGCGACATGTAGCCAACTGTCGAAGGTTGCCTAAAACTTTCCATTGCATACGTTATGAGAACCATGAGTTCTACCTGTCTCTATCAATGAGACGAATTGATGAATGGAATGAAATGGGAGGACACTCACGCGCCACACGCAACATAACACACTTCTCTCTTCCGTAGTCTAACAAGCTCTTTACACATGGATCGCAGTCGATTGCTATCCCTGTATCAGAAGTGCAAGCTATCTTAATTTTATTTGACACTATTTCATCTACCATCATCGCCCATATGAAATGTTTTAAGATTTACAAGTTAGAATAAGCGTGCTACTATTTCCAAATGAAAAAGTATACATGGTTAAATCATCCACTTAAGCCCATCCGTAGTCTAACAAGCTCTTTACACATGGATCGCAGTCGATTGCTATCCCTGTATCAGAAGTGTAAGCCATCTTAATTTTATTTGACACTATTTCATCTATCATCATCGCCCATATGAAATGTTATAAGATTTACAAGTTAGACTAAGCGTGCTACTATTTCCAAATGAAAAAGTATACATGGTTAAATCATCCACTGAAGCCCCATTCAAGTAAGTCAGTATGAAAGCAAAGATAATACGAAATAAAAATTTATTATGGCATGTATTTCAAAAGGTCTTCATCGTCAATATCGTCCCAGAGTCTGGCTTCACATAGATAACAAAAACAGTTCAGTTGCTTTAATCGTTCTTCCACTGCGAGCCTCACTTTGTCAATATACTCCCACTCCGCCATAGTTCGTGGCTGGGAATTAGGGGTGTACCACTCCCATAATTGGTGGAGGAATTTGGTGCTGGTGATCTCCATCACATCGTCAGTATCGTACTGGAGATACTTCCACCTCACGCCTGTTAAGTCGGGACACTCCTTCTCACATACACTCTCTTCGTTGTCCGCTGGTAATAACACCTTCTCTACCTTCGTTGGAGCGTTTGGTGTTGAGGATGGAGAAGAGAATTTTGTGTTTGGTGTTGTCGGAGGGCTTGTCATGTTGACTGTGAATAATAACTTTGAAATGTTTTTTAATTCTTAAGTATCATCAAGCAACCAATCAGAATGAACAGCCAATGAATGATGAATATGAAAGTATATATGTAAAGTGACATTCGTGTCATTTCACTCTGTCTTTGTGACATATAAGTGAAGTGTTCTCTGACGAATTCTATATTTGAGGCGTACAAGTAAACTGCTCTCTCGTGAAGTCTCTATCTTGTTGAAGTATCAACCTTAAACTCGATTTCGTTGAAATGGTAAGTTGAAAATTTCTTCACTCATCTCCGTCAAACGTGTGGTTAATAGCATCTTCCTCAATTTCAGCCATCAACTTCATCACCAACGCCCTCCCTTCTCGAGGAAAGTTTAGAGTCGTTGAGTCAAGGTAGGTTGTAACAATACACTGAGACTTGAACAGAGATGATAGAATGATTTCTCTTTCAGGTGATGTGAGTTCCAGCTCAGGACTCTCGCGACAAGGCAACGAGTGGGAATGTGCCGACTGCGGACATATGTTTACAAGGAAGCACAGTCTCCTTCGACACATCAAACAACGTGTGTGTGTCAACGCAAAGCGGCGTCAATCTCCGGAGGTGAAGTTGATTCTGACGATGACATCTCCTTTCCTTGCGATTTGTGCCCTCTTTCTTTTGATAGTCACTTTCAGCGATCTTCACACAGACTTCAACACACGCATGCAAATGATCACTACACCAACGGTACCTCTACCATCTCCCTCATTAATGTTTCACATAATAATTTAGTACGCGACTACTGCATGGAGTCCAATACTCAAATAGTAGATTTTCCTGAGTGGCTCCTTCAAAATTCTAACATTATCGAAGCGCTCTTCAACAATTTAGACAATTTTAGAATGAAGGCGCTCATCTACCTTAAACTAAAATATATTAAGATAGATTTTCAAACGGGTCAAGTGACGGAGAGAATACAGTTTCATGTTCCTTCCTCTTCCGCAACCGAAGTTGTAGACTGCGAGTCTTGGTTAAATTTTCACATTCAATGTTTAAAATCAAATGTAGATAAATTCAATCAACGCGACAGCGCTCTCATTTTTGATGGTGTGGACTCAGCCATATTCAAAATTTCACTATTAGAAAGTCATGCAGCTCGAGGTACATTTAAACTACCAAAAACGTTGTATAATAAGAAAGCTGTCATCAATGTCGATTGTAAATCACAGTGTTTCAAATATGCAGTCCTATCCATCCTTCACTATAATGATATCAACGCGAATCGAAATCATACCTATAGCTATAGACAGTGGGAGGATGAACTAGACTTTGAAGGTTGTGATAGTAACAACATGAAAATCAAAGATGTAGAAACGTTCGAAAAACATAATAAGATTAAAATTGTCGTTCACGTGTGGGAGAAGCGGTTGAAGGGTGCCCGCTATAATTCACGTTCAACTTGTTATGAACGTGTAGTCAACCTCTTATTAGTAAAACAAGATGATAGCGAGGAATGGAACTACTGTGGTATTCCCAAAATCTCTCGCTTGTACACTCACTTGGGGCACTCTAAAAGAGGTGAACATTTTGTATGCGACCACTGCATCCGCTCCTTTTGGAGTAAAGATAAATTTGAAACTCACTATGAATGGTGCAAGCGAGGTAAATTACAAATGGAACGCATGCCCAAAGATAAAATATTTTCACATAGGGATAATGGTGACAAATTAAGTCCCCTGCGTATCATTTACGCAGACATAGAATGCTACATTGATGATATCATCCACAAGCCAGCAGCCATATCCTGCTATGAAGTATGGCATGACCACTTTAGGAATAGACACAACAAAATGCATACTTGGCAAGGTGAAGATTGTATTTCAAAATTTCTAGAATTTCTCGATAAAGCTGCTAAATTTCAACAATCATATGATTCCCAATTGCAGCGTAAGTCACTACATATGTCAGATGAAGACAAACAGAAATTTGAAAGTTGCACATCGTGCCCTAAATGTCATAAAACGTTTGATGACGATAAAATTAAGAAAGTGCGTGATCATGATCACATCACTGGTAAATTTAGAAACGCACTCTGCTCCAAATGTAACTTTTCACTTAGGTTGAGACGTCGTGTACTACCCGTCATTTTTCATAACTTTAAGGGCTATGACAGTCATATGCTCATAAAAGGAGGGTTGAGCCAGATGAAATCGTGGCAGTTCAATGTTATAGCACAAACGAGAGAAAAATTCATGGCAATGACAGCAAAAGTACCAGTAGATAAAACTAAAGAAAATAAGACAGTCTTCTTCGAAATAAAATTTTTAGATTCATTTCAATTAATGTCAGCGTCACTAGCTTCTCTCGTTCGTAATCTCAAGTTTCTTCCCCATAGTCAAACTTTGAAGAAACACTATCCAAACTTAACGGATGAAATAATCACTCGCAAAGGAGTCTTTCCTTATGCGTATTTTAGCTCAATGTCTAAACTAAATGAAACAACCCTTCCTTCCATTGACAAATTCAAAAACGATTTGACGTGTGAAGATTGTCCAGTAGAGTACTATGAACATGCTCAAGAGGCATGGTTAAAATTTAATTGTAAAACGTTTGGCGATTATATGATCGCTTACTTAGAATTAGACGTCATTTTGCTGGCTGATGTCTTTCAGGAATTTCGACGAGTGGCATTAGAAGAAGACAAATTAGATCCTGTCCTTTTTGTCAGTCTACCAGCCATGTCCTGTAAATCAGCCTTTAAAATGACTGGTGAGACCATTCATCTCTTACAAGACCCCGAGATGTATAATATATTTGAGCGCGGAATACGCGGTGGTCTCACATTTGTAAATAAACATCATATAAAATCTGAAACAGTAGGTGATGATCATATCCACCTAAAGTACTATGACCAAAATAATTTATATGGCAGTTCACTGTCTAAACCACTACCTCATTCCGAGTTTAGTTGGTTAAATCAAGATGAGCTTGAGTATTACTCCAACCCTTCAAACATACTGAAGATTCCAGATGAAGATGATTGGGGATATTATTTTGAAGTGGATTTGATTTATCCAAATAGTATTAAAAATAAAACTGCTGATTTCCCACTCGCACCTGAATCTGGTGAAGTGACTGAAGATATGTTTTCACCATTCATGTCACAATTTCATAATAACTTAATAGAGTGTGGACAGCCAAGGTATAAACCATGCCGCAAACTTTTACTCACCCAATATGATAAGAAAAATTATCTCGTATACTTCTGCATATTAAAATTCTATTTAGAAATGGGCATGCTTCTAAAGTCAGTTCACCGCATTATCAAATTTAGACAGAAAGCCTTCCTCAAACCCTACATAGATAGTAACAGTCAAAAACGTGCACTCGCCCAAAATAATTTTGAAAAGGATTTTTATAAATATAAGAATAACAGTCTATTCGGAAAGACCATGGAGGATGTTAGAAAACGTATGAATTACAAACTAGTCGTTGATGAACAAAAATATCACAAATTGACCTCATCACCTCTTTTCATTGATAGAGACATCATCGATGAGGATCTTGTAGGTGTTAAAATGATTAAATCTGAAGTTGAGTTGTGCAAGCCCATCTATATTGGCCAAGCTGTACTAGATTACTCTAAGCTTGAAATGTACCAACTCTTTTATAAAATACTAAAACCATGTCCTCTCGTAAAAGAGGTTCGTTTGCTGGGTGGTGATACAGATAGTTTCTTTTTTGGAATTACCACTCAAAAAGATTTAAATTTTAATGAAGTAGGCAAGTCATTAGAAAAATATTTCGACACATCTAACTACAATCCCACTCATCCACTCTATTCCATACAGAATAAAGCCAAACTTGGTTGTTTTAAGGATGAAACAGCAGGAAAGGAAATAGATGAAATGATTCTCCTCCGTCCTAAAATGTATTCCATGAAATTAAAAGAATGTGCATATAGTATTAAGCGTGCTAAAGGAATATCAAAATCCATTGTTCATAAAATGAAACATCGGTCCTATAAGAAGGCCTATAAAAATAAAACTATAACGTTTGTCAATATGACAATCTTAAAATCTCAAGTTCATACTGTGAAAACGTACACGTTCAAGAAACGAGCACTTTCAGCATGGGAGGATAAGAGGTGTTGGATAGGACATAACACATCTCTTCCACATGGACATCCTGACACAAACATACCTCCACCCAAAAGAATAAAACTCACGCTACCACATTCAGGAGATGTATTGACATAATCAACTTTAACTCAGTATTTTGATGTTGCTTTTTGTAGATATACATGGTTGTTTTATGTATCGCATGAGATCGTTTCTTCCTTGTGAATATATGCCTACAGTCAGCCCATTCCCCCTATATCTGTGAAAAGACTTTTTCATATACATATTTTTATTTCAATAAACATGTCACAATGACTTCACTTTGTTTTCCGAAACACTAAAGTTACGAGGGATTTAGTATCTTTCACATGGATGCACTCTTGTAAACCATTGGTAATTTTGATAGCAATAGAGGGTATAGTTTGTTTGACGACGGGATGATAGAAAATAGATTCAAACATCTTCTCGACTATTCCATATGAAGCGTCTTTATCATGAATGAAATCACGTAAAATGTATTCTTTTTTCTCACCAACAGAAATAGGTAGAATCAAATCACTTTGAATGTAAAGGTGCTGTTCATGTTTATCAAGTGTCATTGGTGTTTCTATACCAATCGTATGCGCAGCAGTAAACACACTTTGTAGCATTGAAAAGCCAAAGAGTTTTTTCAAATTTTTACTCAATTGACATTGAATGTCATCACCCAGTTTCAGAACAACGCGTTGATTTTCAATTGAAAACGAAATGTGGTGTGTCTTTACATCATATTTACTTTTCATCACATGCTTCAACTTCTGTTGTATATAAGGATTTACTAAATGAATGAAGCTTTCAACTGTATGATATAGACGCGGCATTATATTGATAGCAACTTTAGATTCTTCATAAGACTGGTAAATTTTCTTGATGCGATCGCCATAGATGTCCACCCACCATTCATCATTAACTGAATCAGCTTTAGTGTGATATTCATGAGAACCATACACCACACCGCTTCCAATAATAGGTGTATAATGTCTTACAAAATGACGCAAGGTTGGAGAGAAATAAACTGTAAGTTTGTCATTATATTTCTGAATAATCAACTTATTTTTGTCCGCCATAATTTTCTCTCCATACTTCTTACCCACAGTCTCATTCCATCGTTTTACTAACTCAATAAGTGATAAAGGTTGAACACCACGCTTTTTCAAAATGATGCGTTCTTCGCATTCTACAACATCTTCATCAAATATTTAAATTTATAATGAAATTTATTGATTCGATTTGAATAAACTTTTTTAACATTTGCAGTAGCAATTGACGTTAGATGTAGTCCATGGCCAAAACCAAGATGTGGATAGAATTCATTATCCAACCTCAGCGTAAGACCTTTAGTAAAAGAATGAAAGCGAAGGAACTGTCTCCCACTCCAATGATAGATAGTAAACTCATAAGCTTTCTGATTTTTATTCTTCATGATGGAAGTATTACCACTGTTGAATGCCTTAATAATTTTCTCATTCCCAAATGGTTCATAATAATCTGATTTTATCTGAATCCATTCATAGTTCCACTTTCCATCTGATGTTAAATTGTATGGGAACTGGAATGCATTATTCATCGTTATTCCATCATGGGTGCGAGGAGTCAATACCATTTCTTCCAAATCATTCACATTCTGAATATTGCTATCATAGCAAATACTAGAAACGCCAACCTCCCATTCACCTTCTAAATGCAGTGGCCGATTTAATTCTACTTGATAGTCTGATGGTTTATTTTTGGGAAATTTATTCATAGAAGCATTACTGGGTAAGTAGATTAGAAACGAGTCCTTATTTTCACTTTCCACATTATTCACATTGGAAAAAATATATTAGCATACTTTTGCATTGACTCTTCATTCGGAAATGGAGTGTGATACTTGTCATAGCATCTTTATGAAAAGGAATCAACGTTTCAGCATCGTCATAAATGGCAATATCAATTTGTGGGATGTAGTTTGATTTCAGCTTTGTATAATGCACTTTCTTGAAAGTATGCTCAGATAAAATACTGCAGCTTTTTGGCTGGTATGGTATCATTGCTAGCAATGGAGCTTCAACATCTCCCACACGTACATCTTCACCAATATTGGAATATATCTGAAAATAGTTAATACGACGCGATAGTGACATGTCTGCGCTAGCTTTGGTTACAGTACCACTTTTAAAGATATTTTGGTCAAAACCCAAAATGTCCATTAGAGTTTTATCCATAATTAGTTCAATACCTTTTCCACTTATAGTGAGAGACAAAGTACCTCCTGTTTCAGAAAATGAAATATGTTGCTCATTAATCACTTCATTTAAATAATCTACAACCAATTTAACCGAAGTAATAATGCGAGGCATCAACACTCTTGTTTCATGTAAGATACCACCTAAAGGCTCTACACACTTTCTGTATAAAGATACGGTCCATTCTGTATCAAATTGATTTGACCTTTCACATGGTAAATATTGCATATCAGATTTTCCATGAACAGCTGCAGAACGATGTCGTAAGAACTGATGAAAATCTTTTGAACAAACTAATACTAGATCATCATCATTTAATTTACTTATTGCAATATGATTAGATGATTTGATATAAGTCAATGTTGCCACTTGTTTACCATCAACTCGAAGGAGATCATTAAATTTCTTCAATAATGTTTCAGGAGTCATGTTTGTCTTTCTTGGCGTAATCACAATCTTCTTCACCAACGTCTTCTCATTTTTTGGAATAAGATCTACATAATAAGCTTCCTCTCGATATATTAACTGTTTATGACCACTTATGTGGTAATTAACGTTAAAATTATCATAGCTTGTTAAGGCGCTAGCGAGGTAGCCTAAATCATTTCTTAAACTTGGACTTAAACCAACAATCCAATCTTTCTCAACTACATGATGTACATAAGTATAATCATCATTGTGCGGAGTAAATTGGACAATATGTTTACTCGCTTTATTCAAGAAATCATATATAAACTTTTTACATGATAAGAGATCTTTCTTTGGCCACTGTGGAATGTATACTCGGCAGCCCTTTTCACATTGGTAAGCAGCTGTACGCCTCATATTAATAGTCATCACCTCATGATCAAAAGTATAGACACAGTTGCTATAAACAAGTTGAGTGACACCCACTTCCCAATTTCCATTTAGCTGTTGTGCATGATCAATGGGAGTAGAAAAGAGTGCGGCTCGATTACTAGTAAATCTCTTTGTAGCCGCATTGCTAAGCAAAATATGATAAAACGACATTTTTATATTGCTGATCTGCAACTTTGCATAACATCATGAAGACTTGGATTTTGGACTCTCTACAATATATCAGAGTTGATCGTGATGGAAACGTACATTTCAAAAATTCTCATGGTCATACATCAAGAGGAATTACATTAACATGGCGACAATTTGTCAACCTCAATGATATCATGAGGGATTTGGAATATTTTGAAACATTAAGATTCATCTCCTTGGGTGATCAAGTTTGGCTTCAACATTACAGAAATGAAATTCAAATCTACCATTCTCATTCCACAAACTGTTTCTCATTTCGCAAATACAATTGGGAGAAGTATAGAAGATATATACATCGCTCCATCATGACATTTATTCGTCGCGAGTTCATCACCCTACTATGCAAATCTTAATCAGACATGACTACCACGCATCATGAGTTGGAAATTAGATTCCCTACAACGTATTGAAACGGATCATGATCGAAACGTCTATTTCAAAGATTCAACTGGAAATGTGAGAAGAGAGTTTGCTTTATCTTATCGTCATTTTCAATCTCTACATCATATCATGAAGGATTTGAAATACTTCTATATGAAAAGACATTCACGTATTGGAAATCGCATCTGGCTGCGCGTCAACAATCGGCGAATTCAACTCTATCATTCCCAACTTCATACTAACTTCACATTTCATCAAGGTAGTTGGGAAAAGTATAAAAGGAAGGTACATCGCTCAATTTACTCATTCTTTCATCATGAAGCGCCATCGCTACACCATTGTCAACATTCTCCGTCGCTTCAGACTCTACACCAAAATCGATCTCTCAACATTACACCAACACCTTCCAAACAGCAAGTATTACCCGGGCCGACCTCAAATGTTAGTGGTGAAGATGAACAATTCACGGAATCTTCAACTCTTCCCAAATGGGACTGTACAGATTTTCGGCGCCCTTTCTCATTCATCGGCGCAGTCAATGCGCTTAGAGCTACAGAGACTACTACGTCGGATATGGAAGAGGGAGAGGTGTGTGATGTCGAATCTGACTGTGGACAATATGGTGATCTCTACTCAATTGAGTGAAAGTGTATCATTTTTGAAGATTCGTACCAGCAGTTACAATTTGTGTTATGAACCCGAACTTTTTCCTGCAGCTCTCATTAGTTGTTGGTTACCTGTGCATGTGGCAATCTTTCATAATAGTAAAGTGATCATTACTGGACTAAAATCTCATGTACAAGCAAATGTGATCCTAGACTATCTCATTGAGTATGTACGTACCCAGCGGATTGTAAAATAAAAAACAATTTTTCCAACATGATGTTTTTATTTCAAATCATGATAGAACTTACAAATCATTTTTTCATTAGAGGATGGATTACATGAAAAGTTTTGAATAATAGATGCAAATCGAGATACATGTAAACGTTTTAAGATGAAGTACAGTACAAAAGCACCACACGTTGATGAAAGTGGATGTTGTAGTATGCGTTCATTTCGCTGATATTGACGCGTATGTTTTCTCAACCACAACTGTGTTGGTATATTTGGAGGTTGAGCAAGAGAGTCAAATAGTTCACCACGTCGGTCTTCTCCAATAAAGATCGCTTTCCAATGCTCACCGCCTAAATTCTGCGAATGAGTGTTTAGCACAATAAAGATGGGATAGTGATTTACTGCAGGTGGTAAGGTATCGAGTGAATAGACATTATCGAAAGCTTTCAACGTCGCTTCGTCTGCATTACGCTGCACTTTAGTCTTAATATCGTCAGCAGTCAACCAACTCATTAACGATTATACTGAAGAATCACGTCACGATACTTTGTAATTTCAATATTTGAATCGAAGACTGCATAAATTAATACATTGGTCGTCTCAGGTAGTGTTCTTTTGAACGTCAAATCCAAACGAATATTATGAGGCACGTTCGCTTGACGATAGGGGGCACTAATATCGCTGTCAGCAATCAAATCAAATGCATAAATAGTATATCCACTCTTAAACTCTTTCATAGTCAGTCCGTTGGTGTCATCCGTATTGTAAAAGCCAAAGACATCCATAAAATCAACATAACTGCGCATAAATTGATCCGAAGCAAAATCGGGTTTGTAGGGTGGACGAGGATGACTCATACCATTTACACGTAAAGCAATTTCACTTAACTGATTGTGTTTAAAATTGAAAGGATTCTTCTTTATATTACCATTAAATGCATCATTTTCAACCACTGCCACCATGAGGAGCTTCGGTGCTTCCGATGGAAAGAGGCCATCTTTCATGAAACTCTTTTGATCTTTCGGAATTGTAAAGGTGAGAAGCTTTGTATGCTGAACGGGGTAAATGGCATTTTGGCGGTTAAGACCTTCAGCATGTCCTCTAATGACACTTGGATTCGGTACTACTCGACGAATGTAAAGTGCAATATCTTCCACATGAATTCTAAAATTGTCAACTTTAGCAAATGCATTCAGCGCAAATTCAGGTTTATTCAATGTCAGCTTGAGTCGCATGCTGGTATTACAGAGTAAAAATTTTGACTGTCTAAAGAAGTCTAAATTCAGCGGACCATATAGCTGACATACTTTACTATCTTTAATCATAGCAGATCGCTTTACAAAGCCACTGTTTGTTTCAACATCAAATTTTCCTGCTTCATCTCTGTACCATATGACTTTTTTGTGCTGCTGGATGAAACTGTGATACATGATTGAAATATGATTTATAGGGATAATCGCTTTGACCACCTTCCACCTGCTGCTCTCCAATCGTTAGAGAAACATCGCGAAGTAATGTAGTCAATGGTAAATTGTTCAGCCCAACTTTATGTGTATCGTCAATAGCAGTTCCATCTGCTTGCTGAATTCTAAACCTCAAATCAACCACCATCGCATAACTCAAATCTATGTAGTCATCACTACCACCAGGAATAACAAATTCAATGGGGCCAGCATTCTCAGCTGTTCGAGGATGATAATCTACAATACTTGAACTAAGAATATCTGTCTGTATGGCTTGTTGATCAAACAAACAAAAACCGGAAGTTTTACACTCGATGATTAGAAGTTATAGCAGCGTCGTCGTTTAGCGCCTGATGAATGATTAGAGCCTCTGCGACGTTTGCGTGAATGCCTTTTGACTGAAGATCGCACCTTACCAGCTCCGCGATGTTTCCTCCTTCCTTTATTCATTCGTTTAGGTGATTTCTTTCCTTGAGTAACACCAGCAAAGGTCTGCTTCAATGTTTTTAAACCGCGTTCCTTCCCACGATTCAACAAACTGCTCTTAAAACTTCTACCTCTGGAAAGATCACTAGCAACATCACCAGCAAAGCCAACGGCATTACTTAAAACATTTCGTTTTAAAGATCTACCGACATTGGATATGAGAGGTGCTACAACAGATTTCAGTGCACCAAGTATGCTACCTCCACGTTGGCGGCGAGCGCCGATGTAAATTTGTCCTCCACCACTTACACAGGAGGGTCGTGAATAAAATGAGGCAGTTGGATTCATAGCTCAAACCCTAAACATTGTTAGTTACAAGATTGCATGAATCACTGTCGATCACTTAGATGAAAGATGTCGGCACGACGCATCCAAGAGTTCATACTTGAAGGATAACCAGTCCATTTAACAAGACACCATTCTTCACCTTGCCGTTTTTTACATCGAATGATTTTTTTCTACCAAATATGTTTCACTTTCAGTGACTACCTCAATCTCATCGCGGTAAAAGCTACCATCAATTTCTTCATTATCGTAATCTTTCAACTTGTAGGTGGTCGGAGAGTCTTTTTGATTAATCCTTGATACTGTAAATACCTCCTCTGTCCAATTCGGAAGGTACCCTTTAGCAAAAACACTTTTCACTTTTGAGATACGACCTTTATCACCAATTTTCACATCACTTTTCACATGAGTGCGTTTATGTTGGAATGATTCGCGCACTTTATCTACATTGTCAGCATTTACATCTACTGGTCTGAGTCCAATAGAACGATGGATAGAGTGATTGTAGGCATGGAGTGTATCTTGTAGAACCTTTGTCCAATTTTGTGTCAAGTTGGCAGTAAATGTCGCCACAAGCGATTTTTTAATGTGCGATTAAAACGTTCAACGAGTGCAGCTTTATAAGCACTCTTTACACTAAACAACTCAATGTCATGCCTCTCAAATAATCTTGTCACATGCTGATTTTCAAACTCTTTTCCTTGATCACTCTGAATTCTTTTTGGAATGCGACCTTCTCGAAAAATTGTTTGGAATGCTTTTGCTACTCCTTTCCCTTCTTTAGTTTTTAAAGGTTAAGCCCACGCATAACGCGAGAAAATTTCAATGACGGTTAAAATAAAATTATTGCCCGAGTTATGTTTTGAAATGGAGGCAACATCACACAAATCTGCTTGCCACTGTTCATCGATGTCATGAACAATATAATGGCGGGTGCGGTACTTCTTTTTCGCTTGTTTGTGGAGTGTATAGGTAGCCTGACCCTTTAACCATCGTTTCACTTGTGATTGTGGAAGACCACTCGCTTTTGATAATTTCTTGATAGATGCAAATCCTGCCGGATGCTTTACATCATAATAGATTGACTTCAAACGTTCAGTCGATGACGACTGACTCTTTTTCCTCCTTCTCATCTTTTTGTTTTCTTGCCTTTCTACATTTACAACAACTGCAGCATTTAGCTTTAGCGGTTTTGCGATCGTGTTCACATTGCTTAGGGGTTTCATTGTGAGAGCTGGCGCAGCAAGTGCAAGTGACAACGACATTCACCTCTGGCGGCTCATTACATGGCAAGCAACACATCTGCTTCATATTAATAGTCTGAGAACATGTATTTCCTGGGATGAGCTGTTTTACGTTTTCCTTTTACTAGTTTTAGTGGCGATGTAGATCTACGTCAAGTTCTTCCTCTTGTTTGCTTAGTGAGTGTGGGAGGGGATGTAGCAGGTGACGTCTTAAACCAATTTGTTGGCATTTTCATCGTCTGAAGCATTGGAGCAGTAGCCACTGTTGAATCAAGTTCTTTCAATGTCTCATTATTCAAAGCAAATTTTGGCACATTATGCTTTTTCAATAGTTTAAGAAAGTATGACCAACCAGGTGGAACATAACCCTGACGGCGCTTTCTACGTGTCGCATACTGAATCAAGTCTTCATAACGTGAAGCGTCAATCACTTTATTTTCATCTGTAATGATTTCTCCTCTATCATTTACATTGAGATGGGGTTCAATACTATTGAAAAGAGATATGGCATGTGCGCGAGATGCTAAAGGTGTTGCAGTCGATACAGAGTCACGCATCTTATTCTTCAAGCTTTTCAATTGCTCAACAGTTTCCGATTGTAATAATACAGCACGATGTGGATCTTTGATGTGAACATTTTGCTGATAATCTATTTCTTTCCTATACATTTGATTTGCAAGAGGTTGCTTTACTTGCTGCATGGCAGTCAATTGTACATATTCATCCTGAGGAATAACAATCATGCGAGAATAAGAACTCATAGTTTGTAGATAATCATGGGAGTTTTCAAAATATCACTTCGAAATCTAAATTCTTCCGGACACTCTTGCGTAAAGTCAATGAATAAGTAACCGTATGGTTTTTCAGTAGCTGCTTGAAAAATTTCAATTAAGGCTTTTGATCCTCTGGGTGCAACTTGTCGCGCTAAAATTTCAAATTGACTTTTATCTCGCGGATTCTTGAAAATAGCATAATAGTGTGTATTCAGGTTTCGTGTACGAGCTTCTTTTCCATCAGGAAACAAATTTTTTGTGATATAGATGATAAAGCACCTTTTATGATGTGCTGCGCGAGTGAACATATCTGTAACATCTTTTGAATTCTTACTTTCTTTTAATAAATCATCCAATACAACAACATCATTAGACTGAAGTTTATCCACTGGAATAATTCCTTCATGTCGAATAAAGTTGCGACTTTGCAATTCCTGAAACAGCGACGGTTGATAAATACCATAACACCAAATCACTCGATTGATAGGTTCCTTAAACAACTCCCTTCTTTTATCCAATAAATTCAGCGTGAAAACAGTTTTACCTGCATGAGATGGACCTGATACAGTCAGAACTTTATCACATTGAAGTCTGAAATCCATTTTAATACTTTGAGATTCAACATTTGCATAATTAACGTCTAGAGCCAAAGATATTACCCAATACGTTGCCCACGATAGGAGCTAGCATCGGTAGTAACGCTGGAAGGAAACCGCCCTTTTGTGTTAGAGTTTCCCTCTTTCTTTGAAGGGTGACTTTAGGATTGGAGATGAAACGCAATTTTGTGGCATATCGCTTAAGTAACTTTCGTTGTTTTGGCGCTAATGTCTTCGTCCTCAACTTTCTGACATGAGAAATAATTTCACGAATGAATTTATCGTTGGCATGTCGTATAGCATTGTATCGCTGATTTGCTTTCATTCGTCGGAGAGCTTGAATGGCTGAAGAAAACTTTGAAGACTTTTTACGTTTCGCCATTTTACGTTTCGCCATTTTCCGTGTTAGTCTTTGCTAAAACCTATCTTTACCACATTTGCATAGGTACTAACTATTGCGACATAAGTGACACTCGAAATGAGCAATGTCACAGTGGTTACATTTGCAAAGTTGAATACAATTACGTATGAAACAGCGTTGACAAAAAGCATGCTTACATCTCTTGAAGATGCGCTTTTCATTTCCATCTTTTCGCTTACATACATCACAACACATAGTTTCACCGTTACTGATGTCTATAGCAAGTCTTTTTGAAGATATGAATTTGCTAGCCTTTTCTAAATAATAGACACATGTACAAAAGGAATATACTTCGAGAGTGAGCAGACATAGCTCGAAAACCAGTTGTGCTACAATCAAGTACCACTGCATTTTCAATTTTTCTTTATGGAAAGTTGAATGTGAATATCTGAAATCGCTTCAATCACTAGACTGCTACCATGATGGTTAAATGCGTTAAGACGTTCAGCAATTTTTATCATATGTCTTTTAAAAAATTCTTCGGGGTGATCTATCACTTCCATTGAATAAGAAGCAAAATGGAAAGAGCGACTTTCCACCTCTTCCTTTCCAAAATGACTAAACTTAATTTTCGCAACTAATCGCGCCATGACAATGCTATCAGAGAATGTATTCATTAACTCTAGAAATAGAGTGCTAGCATCATCGACCACTGCTTCGATGTCGGTCTCATCCTTATGAAAATTTATCACATAATCTTGAACAGCTCCTTTTAAACTTTGCCTATGAAAATGTAATGTTCCGCAGTCGTTTGAGAAAGACATGATCGCCCTTTATCTAACCCATCCATTGCATGAAAACAACAACTCTTCTCATAGTAACATTTATTGAATAATAGTAACAAGCATGCATTATAAATCAATGGTTTGAAAGAGATAAAATAGATACAGCTGGTAACTATCATACAGCGAGCAATGATAACCATACAGGACTTTGGCAGTGCTGAGGTAAGGAGGAAAGAAGCATTGGTTATGAACGTAGCTACTACAACGAACAGACAAAATAGGAACAGACAAATCCTTAAAACGTTTCGTGACTTCATGATAATGTTGATTCACTCTACTATCCCAAGGTGGGAGCAAAATATCATCAATGATTAGATTGGGAAATACTTTCCTCTCCTTACCAGGATTATTACAAAAGATGCGTATAACATTGAAAGCAGCTAACCATCGTTTAAAGTCAATAAGAAGAGCACTCTCACAAGAAAAGCCATAGTCTTGCAAATATTTCAGATTAAGTCCATGAATGTGTTTTCTCGCCCATTGATCAACATTGGGATTGCAGTTGGCATGTTGATGATAGACACTGACAATCTGATATGTCCAATTGTTCACAGCAATAGCACTGAGCTCCTGTACAGGTTCACCCTCACAATCCATAAAAATGATGATAGAAGCCTAAAACGGAAATTACACATCTAAGGAAACGTTCTACAACATATTACAAAATGAAGAATTACATCGATGCTTTTCACGACAAAATACACAAATGATATGATGGCAACGAAGAAGTAAAATGTATCTAATAAGACCACGTCTACGACACTCAAAGCACATAAGCGAATTGTTATAGGGTAGAGTTAGGAAAGGACTAGTAATTCTCCTTCTTTGATTTGCGTTTTGATGCAGCATTCTTCTCCGACTTGCGCTTCGTACCACTGCTGTTAAGGATTTGATCAATTATGTCGTCCACGTTGGGTGGTTTTGGAATATATAGGATGGATTCCATATGCATGGAGAGAGAGGCTATTTTATTATCCTTGTGCCGACCATAATATAGCCCATTCACTTTGAAAAGGATATCCCAAGTACCTTCTCCGAGCTTGTCGCATGTGATGGGTGTTGAATGATCTCCCTCCTTCTTATAGTAAGTGCACCAATATGATACCGGTAGGCAAATTTGATTACCATCCCAAATCTTTCTATAGGGAGTATCCTTGTCATCTCTCGCCTTCCACTCTTGAGCAAGAAGAGTAGGAATGTCCATATTTAATGTCACGTACTCCTCAATAATATCAAGTTGGTGGCGAATGTACGGACTCACGGGGATCAGTATGTAGTCCCCATACTGATTGTGCATTATCTTGACATCCGTGGAAGGGAGCATTCCCGTTTGGAGTACTACGCTATGATCGTCATAACGCAAGACTTGTTTAAATTTACGCTGTAGCGGTGTAGGATTATGTACCTTGGTTGTTTCTTCCACTGGCCTCAGTTGTAGATGATCTGATCGTAGCGAACCTTGTAACGTTTGACCACCATTTTGTCCTACTAGTGCAGCAGATGGAGTAGATGCCTGAAAATGGAAAAGATTGTATTAAGTTTACGTTCAAGGGAGGGAGGAAAGTAGCGACTTACCATTTTAGTTGGATAATAGAACAGGGAACTAGAGAGAGAGAGAGAAAATGTGCGTCCGTCACTCGTGCGATTCAACGATGGAATGATTCTCACTGTGGAAGGCTCGCTATTTATATAGAAATGCTTGATTCTCATTGGATGATGATCCTCATTGGACAATAACATCAAGCTGATTCCAAATCTGGTCTCCGTTTACCAATCCGAGCCTTCATTCGCCCGCTGGAGCTGTTTCTTGGGAAATTCTAACTCTGTCGTTTTTCGTCAATCTCCCAAAATCTTAAATGGCGTCTCACATCTAAACGAAAACAGATATGAACAAGCCGTTTGTTTCAGTGAATTTGTCTCACTCTTAGCTTTCAAACGAGCTATTGCACGACAAAATCCGTCCACTAGAAGCCAAGATCGAAGCGAGCTGTCCAGAGGGGGGGAGGTCAGTGAAATTTGATGAAAAATGTTTTGGTGAAGGTCCCAGGTCGAAATTCCACACTTTGGAAAATTTTCAAAATTTTACCCATACAAAGACACTCTGACACTTAGGATTTTTTCAGGTGAGCGAGCTCCGACCTAAAATCTTGTAACAGCTCTAACTTTTGAACGGCTGGTCCGATTGACTCGCAACAAAAAATGTCGTCGTGCAGTTTTTTCTCCTCTTTCAAACGAGTAGCCTTAAGACAAAATCCGTTCACTAGAACCAAATTTAGAAGATTGCTGTCGGGGGGGGGGGGTCAGGGAAATTTGATGAAAAATGTTTTGGTGAAGGTCCCAGGTCGAAATTCTACACTTTGGAAAATTTTCAAAATTTTACCCATACAAAGCCACTGTGACACTTAGGATTTTTTCAGGTGAGCTATGACAGACCACCCTCCCAACCTGGCCGGCACACCACGCCAACCTAGACACCACATCACCGCGCGCTATACGACGGTCGGCCAGAGGGGGGGGGCAGCGAACCTGACGGACGCACGTGGCCGGCACACCACGACACTCTGCCGTTCCAGAGGGGGGGGGACGTCAGACCCGAAGCACCACGGCGGCCGACCACGACACTCTGCCGTTCCAGAGGGGGGGGACGTCAGCGATGGCGGCCATCTTACGCTATCCAGAAGTGGAGTTTTACTTACTACTAATGCGTTTCGTAACCTGCTCAAACTTCATTCTTGTTGACTAACGCAAATATTTTCAATAGATGCGTCATTTCTTTCAGGTATTTTTATGTGTTTCTTAGGAAATTGCGAGGTGAATCTCTGAAGTTGGAATGGAGAAAGATTGTGAGTTTGATTAATTCGTGGAGATATTTTTGTGTTTTGAAGTTAGAAATATCTACTGAATTTTGAATATGCCTTCTTGAGGTTGAAAGCAATGTCAACATAGAAGCTATTCTATGTTGAATTCTGATTACTCATTTTGCTAACGCGTAGCAATGTTATGATGCGATGCGCCTCAATATTTTCAATGTCCCATCCAGGGATCGCAATTTTCCGTTTTTTTACTAAATTAGTCTAACGTGAATATTTCAAATTTATGCATTCAAACCCCGGTTTTTCCCAATTTTCCGCTTTCTTGGATGAATTGCGATCCCTGGTCCCATCTGATGTTTATCCATGATAATCTCAATGCAAGTAGCTATATAGTGGATGTCTTATTTCTTTCAGTTCTCATGAGTTCTGCGACTTTGATCTCTGAAGGAAGATGAGACATGGAAAACCTAACGTGAGTTCTGGTAATTTTTTCATTTTCAGATTGTTCATTGCCTCAAATTCGTAAGTTTTGAGTCCTGTTGCGCAACTAGCCACTGGATTTAAAATTACGTTGTTTGAGGTTGGGTCGGCATATCTTTCAAATATATTTGTTAATTGATGTATTCATTTCAGTCGTTTTGTACCGATGGTCAGTGGATTCCTGTGTCATGCTGATTACAATATTAACAGTATGATCTGGGAGTTAGTTGATTATTGGAGTGTACGGCATGTATAGCAGGAAAAAAAATTCAAGTGAGTGAAATTTGTGGTCATTTGTAGTATTATTCGGTTTGATTCCGGTTTAGTATCATCCTGAGTACAGCAGTTATGTATAATGTCGAAATCTTATCCGTGTGATTTACACAAAAACCCGTTAAGTCAAACTGTTATCCTTCATTAATCCTGATGAAATCCTTCACATTTGTTTAGTCTGCTGCGATGTTCTTCTATCCGTTGCTGGATCGCGAGGATTTTTGTATAGGGACAAAAGGCGGAGTTCTGTCTGATGTCCGCTTACTCGGTGGGAACTGTCATTGGTTTTATTGGAAAGATTCCTTAAAATGGTTTGTTAAAACATTTGTTTAAATGTTTGTCATTGGTTTGTTAAAAGTCTCCTTATTTGAACGCATCTTTCTACGTCCTTTGACATGCCAAAGTTTTCTATTGAGCTAATGCGTCTTGCAGTGTCTTCGTTTCCAAAAAGGAAATGCTGTTTAATTTTTCGTGAGTTTGTAGGCTTGTTAAACTAGATACGTGATTACTGTTTATGACTGGATTGTAAACGGCAGATGCTTGATCGTATGCATTATCTCATGCCCGTTATCAGTTATAAAAGGTACATTTAGCTTAATCCTAGTAAATGGGGGGGGGATGGGATACTACTCTGGCGTGTTGGTCGGTTGTAAGAGACGTCTGCCGTATCAATTACACTTTGTGAGATTTCGGCCGTTTCTAGAGGTTTATGATCTTCGTTTTTGGTACCAGGCTCTTCGTCTTGCTGGTCTGAGTTTGATGGTGGCATTTGTTTTTTGATTTATTGTTGGGCTCTCCTGTTAATTGTCGTTTTTTCGGTTTGAGAGCTGAGTTTTGTTCAATTTGCAACTTAATTGGTTTTTCTGTCACCGGCTTGCCGCTGACAAGATTCTGACAAGGATTCCCTATTCTCTCTGGAATCTATCATTCTATTGTGTTGCCAATCATTCGTGGAATCTACCGGTCATCATTATCAGTGTGATATCGTAATATTAGCTTCGGAAGTGATTTACCATAGATATCCGTGTGTCCTTGGCGTCTTCATCCGTATACTGGGTGTGCAGTTGACTGTTTGTTGGCGAGCTGGTATTGTCAGTTCTTTATTACTGATCAGCTGTTATTCGCGACTGAAGGAAGGGAATTCTCGCCGATTTTCAAGCGATTATTGATTTTTTCGTCTGTCACGTGACTTAGATAGTTGCGTCACTCTACAGCTGACTGTATTTCATTTCTTTAGTCAGTCCCTGTCCTCGAGGGTTTCTCTATTATTGTTGTCATGTCGAGGAAGGACAGTTCACAAGAGTTTCCAGATTTATCTGGTTTAAGTGCCGAACAATTGAAGTCAAAAACTAAGAGAGTTGATTGAGGCACTGATGTGTTCCAGACAGCAGTCGTTTTTGAGTCATGCTGACACGACTGTATTTCAGTCTGATGCTTTGGGCCAAATAAACAATAAGTTGGATACACTCTTGAGTGAAATCAGGACATTAAATAAGAGAGCTCAGACATTGGAAATGACTGTCGAGGGTCAGCAATACCAGATTGAAAACTTGGAGAGAATAAATAGACGCCGAAATGTTATCATTCATGGGATTAACATTGAAAATAAACTTGCTACCATATGTCGGTCGATTGATGTTTCTATTGACGTCTCCAATGATGTATGTGCAATAAATCGTCTTGGAAAGAAAGCAAATGATAAATCGCGCCCCGTTCGCATTGAGTTGACCCATTTTGCGAAAAAAGCTGAACTTCTAGAAAATTCAAGATTACTGAGGCGAACAACGTTTAGTCAGATTTATATTAGCAGCGACTTGACACCTTTGCAACAAGCTGAAAGTAAACGATTGCGTGATAGAAAAAAGCGCGAAATGGCAGTACCTGAAAACAAGGGCAAGAAGGTGTTCATCAGTAAAGGTTCTCTTTTTGTTGATGATATGGTAATTGATAGTATACAGACAAATTTTCGAAAAAGGTTTTTAATAGCTTAACCGATCTTAGAAACCGTCGTGAAAGCTCAATTATGAACATTGCTCATGGAAATGACTGTCATAGCTTGTTTTACAAACATTTGTGTAATGAATTGTCCGCTCTTCCATCGTTTTGTGTTATGAACGTGCGATCTTTGAAAAATAAATTTGATGAAGTTCCTGTTTTTATCAAACAAAATTCACCAAACATTTTGTGCATTGTTGAAACATGGCTGGATTCCACTGTTCATGATTCTAATATTTCTTGCTCAAACTACGTTTTGCACAGAGCTGACAGACCAAATGCAAAACTAGGGGGAGGATTGTGTTGTTACATTAGAAGTGAATTGGTTTCCGAAAAGCTTTTTGACACTAGTGTGAATGATGATGTGGAATTATTGGTTGTAAAAACGTCAGTCATGTATAAATGTATAATAGCTATTTTGTATTTTCCGCATGGTAGATCACTCAACGAGTCTAGAGTTGAAAATGCTTGTCAATACATCACATCTGTTTTAGAAAGTATGCTTTGTATTATGCCAGGTTATCCGTTGTTTATTGTTGGTGACTTCAATAGGGTAAATCCGCTTATGCTAGAAACTGATTTTTCTGTGAAAAATGTTGTTCATCAACCTACAAGAGGAGAGGCAATTTTGGACTTGATACTTGTACCGGAGGATATAACAGCATTCTACGACGACCCAATCATCTTAGCTCCTCTGGGTTCTAGTGACCACAACGTGGTACTACTGAAGCCAAGGCGTGGTATCACTTTTGAGGATCAATGGATTAAGGTGATAGACTTTTGTGAATCGAATATGGCAAATATTTTACGTTCGGCCGATGATATTAACTGGGAAAATTTGATATCCGAGGAAAGAAGTCTTGGCGAAATTTGTGATGCATTTTATGACATTTTGAATTCATCATTAGCTCAACTTCCGTACGATATGGTCAAACGTTCATTTAAAGATCCACCGTGGATAAATTCAGTCATCAAAGTTTTGATAAATAAGCGATATGAGGCTTACCGCAGGCGAAACTGGGCCCTTTATAAACACTATAAGGTCAAAGTTCAAGAGGCCATTTTGGAGGCAAAGTGACGCTGGGGAGCTGAAAAATCGCAAAAATGCAGCATTTGGAGTGTTTTTAAGAGTGTGAGGGGAGAAACAACCAATAACAATTGGCTTCCTAATTGCAAACCTGGTTTGAATATCATACAGCTGTTGGAAGGAATAAAACACGATTTGATTTCAAATTGTGTCGCAAACAACAACATAGTCACCTCTGGTTTATTTTCTTATACGGTTCCATTCAGCATTACCGTGCAAGAAGTTCAAAGAAATTTACAAAACATCAATCCCAAAAAGTCACCGGGTGTTGATCAAATCCCATCATTATGCTGGTCTAAATTAAGTGCGGCTATAGCTTTGCCTCTGTGTCTTATTTTCAACCGTTGCCTTCAAGAGGCGAATCTCCCACAAATATGGAAAAATGCAGATATTGTTCCCCTTCCTAAATCAGTCCCGGCAAAATTGACTGATATCCGCCCAATTTCTATTATGTCTACGCCTGAGCGCATTTTTGAGAAATGTTTATTGAAGCGGATAGGAGAAGAATTCTTGAGTCGATTTGATGATAGACAGTATGCATACCGACGAAAGTCTTCAACTGTGTGCGCGTTGATTGATATGGAAAACTATATTTCTTCCAATCTTCAACGGCGTGATGTTTCGGCTTGTCAGATGCTCACACTAGATCTTGCTAAAGGTTATGATCGAGTCTGTCGGGATGTATTGATCGGTAAGATGGTCAGAGATGGTTTTAGCAGTTTCACTATTAATTTCATCTATAACTATATGTGCTCGCGTCAGATAAGAGTCAGGTGGAAAAGCTATCACAGTTCGTATGGGCTACAATCAAGTGGCATTCCTCAAGGTTCTTCCATTGGACCTATCATTTTTGGATATTTTGTATCTGATCTGCGATGTGAAAATTCTGCTGAAGTACTATTGGTAAAGTATGCTGACGATATCTTTCTGCTGTCTCCAATTTTGAGTCACTTCACGTCGTCTCCCATTGAAGATAATTTTGTAAAAATCAAACTTTGGGCTGATTCTAATCAAATGCTCATCAAGAACGAGAAGAGCCAGCAAGTATTTTTCTCTACTCGAGCTTCATTTGATTGTGATCCTTTTTGTGTTTCTGGAGTACCGGTTCAAAATGACAAATGTGTTTTAGGTATCACATTTGAGAAAACTCTGAGTTGGTCCTCCCATATAAATATCATTTGTAAGAAGGCCTCATCCAGACTTTTTGTCTTACGTCAATTGAGAAACTTCTTGACGAAGGAGCAGTTGATCTTTGTCTACCAGAATTGTGTGCGTAGTATACTCGAGTATGGTGCTCCATTATTTGTAAATTTGCAAACCGGACAATCGAATAAGCTTGAAAGAATTCAATGCCGTGCGCATCGAATTATCTGTGATTCATGGCATTGCGAATGTGTTCATTTTTTACCATTGTCATATCGCCGGCAGATTCTTGGTTTCAGATCATTCGATTCAATTTTGTGTGAAAGTGACCATCCACTCCGCCATATTTTGCTACCTGTGATGAAACAGTCTGGACACTTCCGCCTACCATTACTGACTACATCCATTCGTGACAGATCCTTCATTATTTCCATGTCGAAGCTGTATAATTCCGGATTCACTATCTGAGTAACTTCCTACTTTTCACTTTTGTTTTTGGTTATCTGTGAAAATGATTTTGTACTTTTAACTTGGTGTCCCACGATTCCCATTATTGGGACTTTTGTAATTTTCTCAAATAAACGACTTTATTATTATTATTATTATTATTATTACGTGGAGTCTGATGGTATACCCGTGCAACCGCTACTGATAAAGACAGATTATCATGAAAGAGGCGTCAATATTTGAAGCTGTCAAATCTGTAAAGAGGAAACATGAGGCATTAGACGAGTGAAGAATCTTATTGCATGAAAGGGATAAAAATTGAGTAGGCCTATGACAGGAAGCCATTAAAAAAGGCGATTTGATCGGAGTTAGGCAAGCAAATGAATTGTTGGACAATACTCAAAGTAAAGTTCGGCACACAGAAGCATTTGAGTTATGAGTGAATAAAGAAAGCGTGTCACACATTGTTAAAAGTGGCCAAAAGGCTGAAGACTTCCAAAGAACTTGATATTTTATTGTATCACCCTGCCACCCATGCTTCACCTTGATTTCTCGCATGCTCAACTTTAGTATAACATGAGTTGTCATCTTATTTTCGTTGTAGATGATGACATGACGGACAGTGATCGAGAGAATAAATTTTCTGACTACTACAGTTAAATTTGACATATGCGCGCATAAGTGTATAATCTTTGGTATTAATGGGTTATCTCCCCCCCCAGGTTTTCAAATTTGTCTAGCATCTGCAAAAATGTATCAATCGCCACCAAACTCCAGGTACGCGTAATTAAGCATATTTTCTACCCACATATAAAATTTCACGCAGATCAGACAAGTACTTTTTGCATTAGAGACGATGACGTGAAGTGTAGCGATGTCAGCTGCTTGATTTGACTTCGTCTGTTCGACGCATTATTGTTACTCGTGTGTGCATTGTTCTCTCCACCTCTTTGTCTCATCCACTGTTATTTGAAATCTTCCCACGACCACTACCTTGCCACACCTTTATTAAGTTGAAAATGTTAGTGTAAGGGATATGGCTTGGTCATCATCACTACAGGTGGTTTTGGGAAATGACTTTGTTAACTTCAAGTGCTTTCTGCTCAGACGATGAGGTCAGAAAAAATCAGATCAAGCTGCAGCAACGCTTCACTTCAAGTTATCGCCCCTAATTCAGAACTTGTCCAATTTGGACAAGTTTTGGTATGTCGATAGAAAATATCCTCACTCACGTGCACTTAAAGTTTTGTAACGATTAATTCATTTCTACGGATTTTACACAAATTTGAAAACGTGGGGGGGGGGGTAACCCATAAGTACCTAATCTTTTGTAATGAATGTATATTCCTTCATACGTTCGTGTCTTTTGACCGATATCAAAATTACAGTAACAACAAATGAATCTACTTCGGACCATAAGCTGATTACAAAACGGAACCTCCTGGTATGAGCTCATGTTAGCGTCGAAGGGAAAATGCGACTTTATTGTTTTCCGATGAATATCGATATTTATCTGTAAGGCGAATTAGTACTTGTCGGTTATCTCCCCCCACGTTTTCAAATTTGTCTACAATCCGTAGAAATGAATCAATCATCACAAAACTTCAGAGACACGTATTTGAGTATATTTTCTACCTACATGCAGAATTTTATGCAAATCTGAAAAGTACTTTTTGAATTAGAGACGATGACGTGCGTGGAGTGTAGCGATGTCAGCAGCTTGATCTAACTTCGCCTGACCTCATCGTCTGAGTAGATAGCACTAGGTCAACAAAGTCATGTCGCGACAACGTTGCAGTAGAAGTGATGATGATCCGGACCACATCCTTTCCCTTGGTGTGCTTAATTTAAGAAATTTGTGGTGGGGTTGTGGTCGTGGGAAGATTTCAAATAGTAATGGATGAGACGGAGACGGAAAGAGACCAATGCACACACGAGTAACAGTAATGCGTCGAACAAAGTCAGATCAAGCTGCTGACATCGCTACACTTCACGTCATCGTCTCTAATTCAAAAAGTACTTGTCGAATCTGCATATTTTTTGTATGTGGGTAGAAAATATTCAAATACGTGTATCTGAAGTTTTGCGACAGTTTTACGGGTTTTAGACATTTGAAAACGTGGGGTGAATAACCCATAAGTAACGGCGAATTCATCAAATTCGCTTGATAATTGATATTATCATACTAAATGTATGGGCTGTTATTTTTCTCTGTTGCTTTTCTATTTACTGGAAAAATTTCTGTTCCGATGTTTTTTCTTATTCCGATGTTTCAATCATGGTTTCAATACTCGACTGCACTAACCACTTTTGATGCAAACGCGGAATAATGATGTTCGAATGACGATTTAAAGCGGAAAAGCACGGTCATGTGTACAGTGCTGCTAAGTAGCTAAACTGCATTTAATTTTGTTACGGGTGCACACAGCTCAAAATGGTTGGCGAAATTCATGGCTTGGGCAGTTGGCAGATACAGACGCCCAAGCTATGGCAATTTCTCTGCATGAATTTTGACACCGCTGGCACGCACACATCACGCATCTGGTAACAGACGCGCGCCGGTAACACACACTGATAAGTGTAACAATATGTTAGTAACTCGTTGGAAACATCAAGGGACCAAACTCGTTGGAAACATCAGTTCCAACACACACACACGCGCGTGCGTTCATGCGCAGGTTTGGCAGTCTTATTCATTGAATGGCTTCTCATTGCAGTAAACCGAGACAATAAGACTCCTTTAATAGATGTGGATCAGCCACTTATCTCATCGTACGATTATTGCGGAAATATCCAACAGAGCGAGGTGATATGAGGTGCGCTTACAGCAAATGAGGGACTTTGTTATTTATGGAATTGCATGCCTTTTACAACAACGGTACTTTGCTGTTTTTTTTTTTAATTCTTGATCAAAACCAATCTGGCGTCAATGAGGAATCTTTTTGAGTGTTCGACAAGTGTTTTGGTGTCTCAACTGATAAACGATTTTCAAGTGCAGCCATTTGAGTATTCAATATGATCTACACTACATCATTGTTGCAAACATTTGAACACGAAATGGATCAATTCATGGCGAGGGTATAAGTGTGTACTGTCTTCACGTAGCTGGCCTGGATAACATGTAAAAAATGAATGATGTCCTCAAAGCTAATAAGAAACAATGGTGTAAAATTCACTAATCAAGATTTGTCGTGTGGTCGAGCGAGCGCGGACTAATAATTTCAATTCTTGCGTCCACTTTCAAATTGTTGCACGCTATCGCAATTGAGAACATACAATCAAATTTTACTCCTTAATGCTTGATGACTTGATTATTATTACTTAAATTACTGCAATGATAATAAATTCTCGTTTCTATGATCTTCACAACATCTCATAAATTTCAATATTTAGATCTACTGATAAATTAGTTAGTAGCCACTTTTGGTCGGTAAAACAAACCGATAGAAAAAGTCTTTCGTTAAACTGAAATTTTATCATTAAATTGCGTGGTGCCATCAGTCTCTATTGTAAAAGGCCTTTCTGTCCGCTCTAGTTTCCCTATTAAACCTCTTTGGAGAGTTGTGTGCGTGTGCGGCAGCAGCGCACGCGCCCGCGCCAGTATTGGATTTCCTGATAGACATAATGCTTTGCCTTCTCCAATTTTTGCAGTGAAATTCTACGCAATTCTTGATCGAGGCGCAGTGCCTAAATATAGTAAGGGAAGCGCAACCCAATTGTTCCTGGCTTCGCTTCATGTGTTAGAGGACAGTACGTCAACAGTAGCAGATGGCTGACGTTCAGACAAGACTGCGATCAGATGATGAGCGTTCTCCAATGAATGCAGAGTAATGCATCTGACTTGAACACCCAGATTCGGTAGAATTCCATAGTTTGTTTTTACGTGATTGATATGACGCTATGTTTAGTAGGCTACTGCAGATGAGATCATAACCACGCCTTTCGTCCCAAGGGAATATACTGAAAAGATGACAGTCGTCAAGTAAGGTAGGCCAACACCTGACATGAAAACTGAAAGTACTCACAGAGAAAGAAATACAGAAGACATTTTAATGCATCAAAATTTCAAACATGTGAGTGGCTGACCGGCCGTGAGAAGCGCAAGAAACTGTTGGTCTTGCATCCTTTTTTCTCGAGAAAATGTGGTCTGGACAGAGGGGATATAGTGATCTAAGCTCCTTGAGTAAGGCGGTTAAGCGATCAAGCAATCAACTTCTCATGTGCACTATTACACTTGACCTTAAAAATGTTAGGTAAATTGTTACCTATTAAAAATTCATTTTTTGTGAAAATTAATGTTGTAACAAAAGTGTTTGGTATAGAAATAGTTTTCCAATGCCGAGTGAAGGCCTATGGTCAGGGAGCACGCGACTGATTTGACACCTTAATTTCAGTGAATTTTCAAACATTTGTACAAGTATATGGACATTCAAATCATGCTGGCATCCATGACTACAGAATGAAATGATGTGAGAAATAGATACTGATATTTAAATGAAAGGTACACTGAAATCCTTAGACTACCCGATGTTGACTATTCTGCATGTGAATTGTGATTCACTATGACAGTCTCTTTTTCTGAACAGCCTCATGAGCATGCAATTCTAAGCTGACTGTTCGTCAACGCGACTCTTTTCTTCCCAAGATTTTAAACGTCAAATGACAATGAAAATGTGATGTCGATTTCTCACATGACGCTTGATCATATTGGTGAGATTACTATGGAGAACATTCACTCTCGAGGAAGCTCTCACCAACGCAGACTCTGTTGTGATTATTATAGTTTGTCAATCACTTACATGTTTCAAATTTAGGGCTGCTAAAATGTTTTTTGTGCTCCTCCTGATATTCTATCCCTTGAGAGTGGTTTAGTTTTTATTTCAATGCCATACACTTCGTGTACGGTGGCTAGAGTTTTCTGCATAATCCCTCGGACGACTGGCCGGTGTAGAAGATAACCACTGTTGAAATCGCCGCCATAAACATGATATAACAAATTTGCCTTGAATCATTATCTCTGACTGAATCACACATCAAATTATGGAACCTTCATCGCTATCTCCTTTCTGCGGCTTCTAACCTTCCGATCCAACATTCAGCCATTGGTGAACGCAGACACGACGATTCAACGAGTCATCTTCTCCAAAATTTGGCGAAGCCACGAATAGGGAAAATCTGCGCCTCCCTCTATCTGAATCTAAGAATTTATAAATAGATCTTTTCTTGCATTGCTGCAATAAATTTGCTTCTTCGTATCTATCTGGAGAAGACGATCGAGCTAATCGCACACGCTCCACATATCACACAAATCTCTGTGATTTGCTGTGAACACATCCCCAGCGCATTGTGTGATTGATTGAAGATCCCTGCAGTTAACAGCTGAACGCTGGCGCTCGGAACGCATTTGAGAGTAGTGACTTGAAACTGTTAAGTGTGTGTAAAGATGTAAACGTAAAGATGCTCTCAAAAACAAAAAATTAAAACTATTTGAACCTTTGTTTTATGAACGTAAATAATTATTTTTGGGTATGCGACGAATAAGGCCTCGCAGGCACGGAGACGACGCCACTGTTGAAGACCTTTCATAACCAAAATTAAAAAGATTTGAGAAGACGTTGACCTTTTACAACTACAACAACTATTTGAATCGAATATCGATCCGTCTTTGAGAGTTGTTTTTAATTAAAGAGCAAATCTCATAATAGCGATCCTGACCAAGTGTAGGCTCGCATTGAACGGGGACATCAATAACCTGATGCAGAGCTGGCTCAAAAATTTACTATAGCCAAACCGTTGAAGAGCCAAGCATCATTACGCAAAATTGATGAAAGTAGTTGATATATATGATTTTATATATTGATATATATGAAGAGCAAATAGAAAACTTTGTCAATCAGTGTGAGTCGTTAATTGATCAAATCAAGCAAGTCATCAGAAAACTAGAAAGTCCGTGCTTTCAAAATGCCTGCGATTAAAAATTAGACTGTGACAAAAACTGAATCGATAGTAAAGCTACAAGATGAATGTACTGATAAGCGTCATGTAATGAAGCAACTAAAGTTGAAGAAAAACGTCATGAAGACCTACTCGAGGTGCAACTGAAACGTGTGAGTCCAAATGAGGAGTTGCGTAGCAAAGAAAAGAGAAGGAATCAAGCCCAATAAGGCCAGTGAAATTGAACCACATTAATCGCGATTGAGTCGTATAGTAATCCAACAGACTATCCAGGTTTTCTATCTAATTGGAACTCGACTGTGCGGAACTAAGACCTGGCAGATTATATAGATTTCCTCCGAAACACATTAGGACCCATTCCGAGAATGTCAGTTGAGAAATTAAGGCGGATTCTGAGAGCTGAATCTTAATTGGATAAATTTCATGATTTTATAATAAAAAACGCATTGAAAATACAAAAATAAATTATATTTCACAGACAAAGTTGGAGAATTACAATTAATGAACCAAAATTTGTGACAGGGGTGCACATAGCGAGCGACTTGAAGTGATTACCAGATAAATATTGCAGCATGTCGCAAAAAACTAATTCAGAAATTCTCTACAAAGCTATCTTTGTCGTCTCTCTCTCTCTCTCTCTCTCTACTGATGCGGCTTTCCCCTTACACCTCAGCCGAAGCTGAAACAGAGCTTGCTATCTCCGCAACCAAGTGACTGTTTTACTTTGTTACTTTGTTTACTTTGCAGTCAGATCCTGCCACAGAAAGCTACTGTGGACCCATAACATTTATAATTGTGAAGAAATTAAAATGCCGAGGTGAATGAAAGGTAGTGTGCATCGAATAACTTGTGGCCTACTGTTAATATGAACAATTGAGATTGCTTTTTCGAAACATCTT
This sequence comes from Prostheceraeus crozeri, assembly GCA_907163375.1. Lineage (NCBI taxonomy): Eukaryota > Metazoa > Platyhelminthes > Polycladida > Euryleptidae > Prostheceraeus > Prostheceraeus crozeri. The sequence continues at coordinate 7,068 of CAJQUW010004266.1, read as the reverse complement.
CGGAACGATGCAGGATTTTCAAACAATTGAGAAATCGACAATCTACGGTGAATCATTTTACAATATAAAAAGATAAAAATGTTTTCACAAACAGTTCCGAGCATCTAATCTGAAAAATAATTGAAATAAAATAATGTCATTCTTCAATCAAAGTAATATTCATTCTTCAGGAATCTGTAGACATACCGGTAGCTGAGGACCAGCCTCACACATATTCAGAATTGAAACTGTTCGAAGTTCGAACATACCAAAAATCATTTAAAAAAACGACGAGGCTGATGAAAACATGAAATAACTCATATTGAATAGATTCTGTAGATGGTAGGTAAGGAAGTATTAAGGAGTGGTGCCAACAGTCAGGATATTTCAACTAAAAGGAAGCTGATTATACGTATACTTGTCAAAGATGGCAACTTTGTGAGCAAACATTCATGAAACAGTATCGATATTTCAGTGATAATTGTTGTTAATTTCAATTTGTTCTTAATGCTTCAGAAACTCGGAAGAATAAGACAATTGCTCATCACATTAATCGATCAGTCATTATAGTGAATTCTACTGCATTTTGTAAAAAATTTGTCATTTGGTTGTATTCACTGAAGACAGTAGACTATACAAAAACAGTACTTTTCAGTTTTACTGCGAATGCGAATACTAAACGAGTATAACCAAAAACTATACGAAAGTGTGTAGAGCATAACAATCGCTTTCGTAATCATCCAAGAATTTAACTACGAATACAGGCGCCTTGCTGCAAAAGATTAAGTGCTTAGTTACACGAAATAATGAATACCGGTAGTCTAGAGTTTTCGGTGTAGCTTCATTAAATCATAGTTTCGTCATGTGTTGGATACATTTGTTCCTTGTTCAATGTTGACGAATAATGAATGTTATCAGTTCTGAAGACATGCATTTGTTTGTAATCGAAAATGGATGCAAAATAATTCTATGCGACTTGGTGAAGTGAATTTTCAATACCGTATGGATTGGATCTCAAAATTTATCTCACAGTTCAAAAGGAAAGCATTGACATATTCCGTGGAAATTGATTGTACCATACATAAGAAGAATCGCATAGAATTCAGTCCAATTCTCAGGTTATACGCCTTTATTTGCCTCATACCTTGTAGATCATTATGATTGAAATCATTCTCAAAAGCATTAGACTTATGAAACTAGAAAAAGATCATAACAATTTTTCATTTTACTGCATTTACAGTATGGCAAGTGCTTATGGAGGAAATAACACTGCAGAATTGACAAATTACAATTAGCAGTTAGCTTCTGATAGAAGTACATCATAACGGAGATTTTACATGGGCGATCGTGTGCACTCCTTCAATAATCATTTATCTCCCTCCTAGGTGTTCTTTTTCGCACCAATTTCTTATATCTAACCCCTATCTATTGGATCATCATGTTCAGCTGGCTAGACGCAGACTTGCCAGTAAATACATGCGGCAACTTGAAAGCGCTTCTCACTGAAATATCGACAATCATAAATACAACAAAAAATGAAGACTCTTTGGTGGAAGTAGTTGTACTGCATATTATCTTGAAACACGATTAGGCAAGTTCATCAAGTTTAGCCATTGATTGGCAAATCATTGCAATATTGACAAGAAAAGAATGGAAAATATCTCATTGATATTGATGCTTTCCCCTCTCCTTGTAGACAAGTGCTCTTCAACCTGCAAAATACGAATCTGTATAACCTGCAAAATGGCACGCACTTAGGCTGATGGAGAATCGACAGCTATCGTGGAAAAGCCATTCGCACTTGTCTTTAAGCAGCATTTTTTTAGAATATGAAAAACAAAAATTGAATTTCGCATTGCTGCTGAACTATTTCTGATTTACATAAATTTTGTCGATGTGACGTCTTGTTCACAGAAAAGCCGACAATCTACAAAGTTGCCATATCTTCTTATCTGATTTCACATCATGAATTTCAACAGATCGATCGCAACAGACTGAGGTCATGGCTTAAGGAGTCTAAGCCGGACAGATTAGCAGCTGGCACCTTTATTGCTTGTTTCGGATAGAACCTAGGATAGAAAAGAATCGAAGTCTGTCTAAAAGTTGTCGGCGTGATGGTCCAAGCAGACATTTTAAAGCACCTGCCGCAGCAAAGCCATAAGCCCAGTTAGGAAATAATGCGGACTCCCGAACGATGAACAAACATTCACTTCTATGGGCGTTCAAAATCCCAAGTTGAAAGTTGAAAGCAACTGGAGCGCGTACGACTTCTCACCGAACTGCTGAGGCTATATGGGGAAAATTGCCGATTTAATTGTTCATCACGATCCACTTTATACTGAATGACTAATGATAAGACAAATTTGTTGGTGGATTTACTCTAACAGATCCCCTAAAGGATTCCCACAGTGGCACATGTAAGCAAACTTAGATGGAAAGGCTACCAATTTTAATGCAGATAGGCAGGCTATACTGTCTGGGAAAAAATAGAACTGCTTTCTTCGAAGAATAACGGTAGGGTGAAATCCGGTGTTATCGTCAGGAAAATGGTTTTCGGGCTCTCACGGCTGTATTTCTTACTTTTGATATGGACTATAATATCTAAATAATCTCTTGATAGAATTTATTAGATGATTGATTTATTTCATGATTCCAAGGTGAAAAGAAAGGTGTGTAAATTGTAACGATGCTAGCATAATATCGACATTTTGTCGGGCAACATCGACATTTCCAAAAAGAAGTGTCAAAATTTACCAGGTGTAGTAAACAAATGATGTTATATATTGTATGAAAACTAAGCTTACATGTCTGACTATCCGTTGCCTCTTTGGTTGTCTGAAAAGGCGAAATTTCACAGCTGAAAACAGTCTAGACAGACGAATCGATTATCGTCAAAGACGAAGAGGAATTCCGCACATTTTTCATGCATGTAATGCAACGGAAAGCGATGAAGCTTCGCCTTGCAGACTATGAAAGAGACAACATATGTGCAAAGTCTTGCTTCATACAACATGCAACATTTCCAGCTTATTATATTTGGCATTTTCTGGCACTTCTTTAGGGGAGTATCGATGTGTCCATCTGTGCAATGTGTCGATATTACACGAATATCAAGATGGGCCACACATCTTACTTTTAACCTAGAATCGCAGGTTAAACCGATAAATTAATAAATTCCAGTTAGAAGGGATTATTTGAATGTCATAATTCATATAAATAATGAGAGAACAACCGTGAGAGTCATAAAACTGTTTTTTCTGTCGATATTACCCGACTTCTTCCACGCCTTGTCTAGATAGACCTAATAATTCATAAAGGACGCATTCAAATCTTGTGAAGGCAATATTCTAATAGACAGTAAACAATAATGACAACGTGATGGCTATTTCGTCAGTACCTTGTTGAAAAAATGCTGTTTGGTGCCTGTCGACAGTGGTGTCGATATTACCCGACATTCATGCATCGACTCCATATGACAATATGACTTAGAACAACTTAAAGAATTTGACGAAGTCATTACTATTCTGTGAAACTACACCCACACCCCTTTATGCCAAGGAATAAACAATCACTTAGCTGTCAGATGGCGCGTGAAGGAGCTGAATGAGTTGAATTGATTGGGTCAATATATTGCAGAATTCGACGACTCACTTCATGTTTCAAGATCTGTCAGGATGAGGCAATCAGAGGCGTTCCACCAAGCTTCTGTTGTATCTTTGAGAGTTAACTACTTATTGATGCAATTTACTGCACGGATGGATGAGTTTCTGAAGTTCTAAAACATCATCTTGGAAAAGTGTCTTAACTGTCGATATTACCCGACTGTTGATATTACCCCATTTTGTCCTCTTAAGAGATAACATGCAATGGACATTATCAGCAGGACTAGACATCGTTGATCTTGAAAAATAGCATTCAAAAATAATGAAATCGCAAAAATGAACAATTGATGAATAAGATTACATCATGCATTCACGATGCGTTGTTCTTCGATGAAGACAGTTCTTTCCAATGCGACAAGCGGGCCCTTAAAGTTATCCTTTATCTATTTGATTCCCAGGCATCTAGGCTCCACCCGCCTATTTGCATGATATCGGTGACCTTTCCAGCTATATTAAACTACTAGGCGTCTGATCAAGCTGTCGAAAATCCTCGGAAGAAAGTCGAGGGATACAGTGGTTGACTCAAGTGTCAACCATTAAAATCTCTGACCAACAACTGGCCAACAACGACTGCACAGCGGGACAGAGCGCAGTGCATTTGTGAGTCAATACTAGAAATTGAACTGTGCACCGCTTGCAATTAACGATTTTGGCACGTAGCTTTAATTTGAAATCATTCTTAAGTTATTGGAAATACTAATGGTGAATGAAGTGATTTTATGGGTGTTATGAAACTTTAGCGTCACTACTGCTACACGGAGGGCCTTTTGCTGGAGTGAAGTGGTGCTTTTAGCTTGAGAGGCCCTTCCTGCTGACTACTAGTGACACTCTCGGTCCTCGACCACAAAACCATACAATTACAAGGCCAAGTACTTAACCACGGTGCAGCATCTGATTACGTTGGAATCGCTGTACGAAATCACAAAAGTCAGTAATGGTCGCGTAAAGAAGGGAGGATGGTGTTGGTGAGCTTGAATGTGTATTACAGACGCACAATTTTTCGGCCGAAGCCTTTGTCAAGTGCAGATATCCTAGTGTAGATTTACCAGTACATCTGTACTTGATAAGGGTTTCGGCCAAAATTTTTGTAAGTCTGTCATACACATTCGAGCTCACAAAGCCATTTCTCCTCTCATTTACTAACATAGCTCGATAGCAACGCTTTTTCATCAGAGGTCCAACTCAATGGAACAGGTCATTCCCTTGCATTTCCATAATCATGTTAGAATTTATTGTGGAAAATGTAGTGTGGCAGGTCCGACAGGTTGAAAAGCACTCCTTTAGGTTTTGATAAATGCTAATGACTTATTGAAACTTCGCTACAATTCTTTTGCACTACCACTACTCACATCTGTCATTCTAAGTCTAGAAATCAGTTTGATATCAAACCACTGTGGTTCGATTGCTTCGTTTTCAGTGCGTTGTAGAGTCGCGAGTTTTATCTGGGGAGGAAGAAAACGATCGTTGCATTGCTTTGTGTTGCTGTTTCCTGAGAGAGGCGGGAAGTTGCCTGCCCGGAATATGATACCAGGCAGATTTAAACTGAATGTCTCTTTCCCACATTTGACGAATTTCCCAACCCGGTCGACCGCAGTTGACACTATCTACAGAGCTGTTAGGGCCAGTCATGGTATATAGAAGAGAAGTAGTGAAACCGTTGTTTGATCTTCGCTCAGCTGGTTTGATGGCATTATTGCGGAAATAAGTAGTATTGTACAAAAACCGTTCCTTGGCTTCAAGTCTGGATGAGGGATGATTATCAGCGAAGTTAACTGTTGTCCATCCTGGCAGCTGATCACGCAGAGAGCGTGATACCTGACTTCCTCGACTAGGAGAGCGGCGCACCGCGGACTTAGGTCTGACGAGACGCTTGCTCGCGGGAAGTTCTGATTCTGGCGATTGTGAGCGACTGGCATTCCACAATGTAGCACTTGGACTTGGAAAGCTCATCTGCACATTAAGAAGAGACTTCTGGCGTGCTCGCACACTAAATTGAGAATTGGCACTGCTTGGACGAGAGCAAGTTGTACTTCCACCGCCTCCTGCAACGCTGGATGCATTCCCGGACGTCCGACTTGGAGTGTTCCACTGATTTCGCGCCAATCGCTTCTGCTGTGTTTCAAGCTCGCGCAAAATGAGGAGTGTAGCATGGGTGAGATCATGATGAGGTCCCAGTTTCTGAACTCGTATGTCCAATGCCTTCGTTAACAACATGTGCGCTTCCTCGAGACTGGAGCGATAGGTTTCTCTCATCATCAGTTGACCAAGTGACGTCATACTATCAGCCAATTGCACACTGTTTTGCGAAAGTGCCAACTCTCGTATGTGATTGGCCCTACGGTAGAGCGCCTCGGCTAAAAGTGGATCATACCTGAAATGACAAATATATATAATAATGATGATTCGAATACACATTAAAGACTTCTGAATCCTGCGAGTATGTTAACGAAAAATTCTGATTTCTTTTTCAAATCCGCCATATTTATGATTTTATTCTACAATTTTCCTTATTTTATCTAATTCAAGAGCAGCGATGGGAATGGTAACAGATTTTGCAATAACCGATCATGAGTTTTATAATCGCACGATTAGCCATGTTATGAATGATCGTGCGATTATGGATTTTATGATCCAAATGTAACAGCCGGCTATATGCATTGCGTATTCTTCGTAAGGTTGCACCCCGTGATCTCATTTTGCAGATATGCAAAGTATTGATTATGTCCTTGTTTGATTATGCATCCCCATTGTTTGCATCACTTCCCATACATTTAAAAATGAAGCTTAACCAACTGACGAAAAGATTTTGCTGCATTACACATGAATGTGATTGTACATGCATGCATTTTGAAAATATCAATGACAGACGCATCAGGAATCATTGTAATTTTTTCATGTCCTTTGAATTGAATCATTCTCATTCTATGAACTCATTCCAACTAGATTGCAAAGATACAATAAATTCTCTATTGAGTATACAAGAACCAATCGTAGAAACGGACAATTTCAAATCTTCAGGGCGATGCACCTACATCAACATAATGAATGACTTAATTCTATTCTGTCAACATTTGTTTTTTCCCTGTAATTTTGTGGGTGTTGTGTTCACCTACGGTGTTCACATGAAATGCTATATTACTTGGGCTATTGTATGTAAATGCGCATATTTTGGATTTCCACTATTGCAAATATACGATCCTCTCTCCCATCGCTCTCAACATCGTGGACATCGCTGAAATTGACTAATTGGTTAGGGATCGATCGGTATATCTGATGCAATTACTTCACAATGTGCTTAATTTGGAATTGGGTACAGGTATTTGCACATTTATCTAAAGCTAATACCAGATGACATTGCATTTGGGAACTTCTGGAATAACATTGCATGATTTTCAACAAAAGCAAAATCAGTATAAAACTCATAAAA